>OMLI01077981.1:7889-27355 GCA_900302605.1 Rondeletia loricata | reverse complement strand
GTGTGTGTCTGTGTGTGTGTGTGTGTGTGTGTCTGCGTTGTGTGTGCCTGTGCCAGTAATGTTATGGCATTGTTCACACATACGGTCGTTCCAGAACTTTACTAGTAACGTTACAACTTCTTGAGCAGGGAAATTGCAAGAACTGATTTGACGGCATTTTGACACCGGCTCCATTCACACATGACCCCAATGCTGTGACATTAATGGAACAGGCTGCATGTGTGAAAGGGGCTATAGAGACAGATAGCAACAGGAGAGAAGTGAAACAGAGAGAGGAGAGAAGAGAGAGACAAGACACAGAGACAACAAAAAGAGTAGAGTAGAGAGACAAGTGGGGATGATGAGAGGAGATGAGAGAGACAACAGAGTCACAGCTCTGTTGTCTACGGCATGCTTCCAGCTTCCAGCCCTGAAGTTTGATTTCTATGTAAATTTTTCGCACACACACACAAACTGAGACTCCCCTGGGGGCTAAGCCCCTGATGTCTTTGAATCCTAGAAAAGCCCCTGGTCCTCACATTCAACATTCCATTACGGTACAACTTCCTCACAGAGAAAAGCAAGAACCAAAATCACCGGCACCACTCAGACCCAACTCTCAGACCTTTACAGTCACGCCGTAAAAAGAAAGGCAGACTCCATCACTGAGGACCCTTCACACCCCCTTCACCACTCCTTTCAGCTACTTCCGTCAGGCCGCCGCTTCAGAGCACCTCTGGCCAAAAATAAAACGTACAAAAACTCTTTCATTCCCACTGCAATATCCATTTTAAACAAGGCAGAATAGACTGTCACTACTTTTTAATGCAGCTTTGCACACCTGCTCTAATTTATTTATGGAATTGTTTGTGTTTTAATGTAATTTTATGTGAGTCTTTCATGGGTGTATGTTTTTATGTTGGTTGTGAGCCCCTAACCTAAGACAATTTTCTATCATTATGTGATAGACAATAAAGTTTTTTGAATCTTGAATCTTGAGTATGTGAAAAACACAGCAAGAACAAAAGCAGCTAGACTCATGACAGCGGACAACAGCGGCAGGGTAGCAGTCAGCACGGCGGACTAAACAGTGTCATTGTTGTGTGTCACAAAAGGCTTGACATTAGGGTGTGTGTATGTTGATTGGTTCACTTGTAATGGCGCGCTGCTGAGTTAGTCCAATCAGCTGAAGCCAGAGTTTCCTGCCTGAACTTACGTTGTTCATAAAGACACAATACATCTGGTATGGGTGACACTCCGGACCCTGAAAGCTGTGCAGTTCTGCAGAGAATGGAATGTGAATTATTTTTAGCGGACATACCCTAAAACTGCTGACAATAAACAACAACTTGTAAGAATAGACTTTTGCTGCCATGGTCTCAAGAATGATTCATTATGACTGAAAATAAATGCTTGACCTACTTTTACATATCTGTCAAATGCTATTTGTTTACAAGAGGAAAATAAATGCTTTCCGTGTTTATTGGTGCGTAACATACTTATATCAGGATATATAGAGAAAAATATTGTCTTTGAAAAATAACACTCAGTTAACTCAGAGACACTTACGTCAAAGGAGTTTGGACTATTTATAGCAACAAATACAGGTTATACAGTTGTATTTGGCTCTGCCCTTGAGGATTCTCCCCAAATGAACCCAAGCAGCATGCGAGAGATTTTGTGGGGAGCGCAATAAACCCCCAAGGCATAGTAAACACATATCATTCAATAATATGAAATCCAACATAAAACCAGACATAATTCAGAGATAGTTTGCACAAGCGTCCTGTGTACAGATAATAGCAGGAGGAGGTTGGGGTGGTGGAGGGAATTTTTTGCAGTGACTTGGGTCAACAGCAGTGGCATGAATGATCAGCAGAGTGTGTGTGAGCTGTCAGATTATAAAGCCCGCCTCATTGACTTGTTTGAATGTGATTGGTGATTGTAAGAGTCAGCTGATACTGATCAGTTGATGTGTGTTTGGATGGGACAGCTGATAGCAAATCAGCTGATGGCATGCACTAATGCGGTGCTCCATTCCAGTAAGACCAGTCCCAGCAGTTGGGTTGTTACATGCATCTGGACAAGTTCAATATACTGCTATGTGCTAATGCAATTAGATGGAGATGTGTGTAACCTCAAAGCACTGGTCAGATGGTGTTGCAACGTATTAATACAGTTTGGCTAGGTAGAACTGACTTCAGTTTGAACAGGCCTACCTTGATGTCCCAACATGAATGCTTAACCCTTCTTGTAGCCACTTAATAAGAGGAGTACTCAGTAGAAATAATTTATTGTAGTTGCTTTTTCTTAGCGTTTCTCATTTAATCTTCCCTCCTCTCCTCAGAAAGCTCTAAAGCCTTGTGCAAAAAAATAATTTTATATTAAACAAGTGAAAACTAGGGGGCATCCTGGTGGCTCAGTTGTCTAACACGACGTCCTGGGTTCAAATCCGGCCCAGAACCCTTGTCGCTTATCATCCCCCTCTCTCTCCCTTCCTGTCTCTCTCCTGTCTAATAAAGGCAAAAATGCCCCTCAAAAAAAGAATAACAGTGAAAACTAGCTTTGTGCTATAGTTTCAAGCTTGCCACCTGTTTTGTCTGCGAAGCTGACCAATATAACAGCATAACGTATCAAACCCAAGTATATCAATTGTACATTCAAATTTTTAAATAATTCCCAGCATCTAGGCTACGCTGATGACAACATCACACAAACAACAAAAACCAAGAAGACCCAAGGCAACCTGCTAAATGATGTTAGTCTCAGAGGGTGAATCTTGAAGTGCATGACATCCACATTGCAACCCCACCACATTTTCCTCTTCATACTTTGAGATTAAACTTGAGTACAGAACAAGGCGTCTCCAGCAAGATGCGTACTTGGTGTGGAAATTTGTGTTAATTAAAGCACAATATCTGTATTTTCACAATTTGGGTTAACCGTACATCATTTCACATTGCATGGCTTTGATGTTTTTATTTGGACCATGGACCCTTTAGGATCTCTAACTGATGTCATCAAACGTCAGTGGCAAGAGGGAAGGAAAGCTGTCATGTTGCCCCAGGGTTTTTGCATTTAAAACTCTACCTCGGACTCTGTGCCAGGCTCAGAAGTGTCTCTAATGTAATAAATATATATTGAATAAAAGATTACAGCTATCACATCCAAATGGAACAATACCAAATTATCTTGTAGACAATGATTCAAACATGATTTATCTAGGATTACAGTGTCAGTTATCAAAGTTTTGCCTGAAAAGAACAAGGAAGCTATTTTACAACATAAAATGAACACCACTGAACCTGACTGTCTTTGAATGACCACCGGGCATGTTGCATATAACAGTCTAACAGTCTTTTTTCTCACTCATGCTATTGGCTACTGAGCAGTTGGGCGGTGTGTACATTATGCCCTTTGCCCCACTCCCACGCTGAAAAGGTCAATGTATGTATGACATTATGATGTGATATTATGCAGCATCTTTTGAATATTGACAAAACATAGCAAACAAAATCCCTTTTATGATAAATTAACATGAATATCCATGAATAAATTGACTACTTGCTAACACTCATCTCTTATGATTGTCTATTTTTGCAGTTTTTCAATAAATTCCACTGAAATACATTATTTCATTATTTGTCTGAACCAAACTGCCTTTCAATTTCCAACAGACATTGATGAAGTCACACCAGCTAAGCGTTTGAAAAATATATAATGATGTTCAGAAGTGAATATGATTAATATTGTATGGTAAATATGGTGTGAAAAGTATCTGTAGCCTCAAACAATTCAATACATATTTGTGATCATGACCACCTCATTCCCCAAGCTAGAAACCAGAAAACTGTACATTGTGGAGCTACTTTAATGCTAATGAACAAGAAACTGTTTGTGGTCATGCTGAATATTTGCTTGAGCCTTCATAAATTAGCTTCATTATTATATAGTGGTGATAACAGATCTGAGCCAGACGCTGTGCTAATGATCCCAGAAAATTCCTCCAGGCGCTGTCACAGTCACCTTTCCCTTTTTTCCCCAGTTCATTGTAAACAGAGCTATACATTTTTGTGGCATCACAATTGTCTTTCCTTTCTGGCTATAGCAAACAATACTGTAATATGTTACAACATGAACTGTCCTAGGGTATAGTAGAAATATATTTATATACAATGGTATCCTCCCTTTCACCATTAAAAAGTATATCAGCCTTAGACAGTTGAAAGCCTGCCATGAGTCACGCACATGTTACCTTTTTGAGGGTCTACATTTTTTAAAACTCTAATATGAATTAAACATTGACTTGACATTCTGCCAATGCAACAAGTAGATATTAGAATGACAAATTAGCTTGAAGAGCAGGAGTTCAAATGAATAATTTATCTGTACAAAGCATGCTCGAGTGTCTATGAAAGAATTGTAATTGTCATAAAATGTTCCTCTGTACAATTATATGAGTCATACAGGCTTTGCTTTAGAAAGGCAATGTCTGCATAATGAAACTTTGGATCACAGCTCTTTTGCTTGCAAGCAACAAATTATTCATATGCCACCCATGGGATGGGGGGGAGGAGACCTGACTGATAGCTGGGTATAATGTAAGGCTATATGATTTTTTTTTATTTATCCTAGAACCAAAAGGACGCTAGATGGCGTTGACGACTTCTATACCAAACAACCTACCAAGTGTCGTGCGCATTCCTTCTCTCATGGGTTTTGGTATATTGCAGAGGGACTTTTATTCTGAAAGGCTGCATGAACTGTGCGTGCAGCAGTGTAGAATCAACGTCATCAGCGAGCTAGCATTAGTTTTAGCTCCCAGCTCCAGAAAGTTGCGTTTTGGGAAAACGAAAGACTTTATTGGAACTTTGATGGTAACGTCTACATGACACTAAGGCCTAGGAGGAAGGCTGAAAGTTTGAGCCACCAGGGAGCAGCCGTTTGGAAAAAGCACACAAACAGGGCGTTTTGTATAGAAGTCATTGGGACGCTAGTATGGCACAACCAAATCAACGCCATCTAGCGTCCCTTTGGGGCTAGGTTGGGTCCCATGATATGTCATAATACAGTTTACGTCATGAGAGAAATTGATGGAATATGTGACACCAGAAAATGTTTGAAAATCATTCTTGCAGAAAGTGAAAGAAATCATTACACGTCTCCACTGCACATCTTTACAGTGTTTAAATTGTGCCCAACGGTATATCAAACGAAAAACATTATCTTCAGGTGAGGTAAATGAACATGCATTCCAATATTAATGAACTTGACTGACCTACAAAGTTGAGGCGGCGGATGTGCTTGAGCAGAAGAGTGCCATTGATGGGATCCATTTTAGAGCAGAGGCCCACCTTCCCTGGGCAGACCTCCTGGTGCATATTGTGCAGGGCATGGGCCATTGCGTAGACCGCATCGATAACAAATTGCACCTTTCCTTCCTGTTCATATGATGAGTCTTTTCCTATCCGCTCCTGATCTGTAAGGTACACAGACAAACTTAAATTAGACACATCACATGCACATATTATTACTTATACAGAAATTGTTTATGTTTTATGTTTTTTTATTATCAATTGGAGACATTTAAATCAGTGAAATGACCTCTGTGGGCGCTCATTTGTCTCATTGTTAACCTTGTCAAGTGCTGGGTTAAGTCAGACATTGGTATCCATGCAGTCAAGCAATCATTAGAGAGAGAATGAAAAGGATTTCAAAAGTGCATTTGAAATACTCAATTAGGGAAAATATGTGTAATTCCATCAGCCACATCATACAATCAAGAAAAATGTATTCACTTTAAGGTCTGAGGGGTTTCTTTGCGAGACTAAAGAATGATCTACATGTGAGCTTGTCCCTGTCCCTGTGACGTGACCTACTGTTCCTCTTGTTTGATGGTGACAACTGATATGCATGAAATATCAAAGTAAAAAAAAGAAAAGAAACATCTTCAGCCTACTACAATTATTAGCATGAGCACAACTAGAATGTACTGTTACTGTTGCCCCACAGTAGCAAAAGCTTATTGTTATTTTGCCAACACTTTTCAACAAGTGTTATCCCCACTTTGCAAAGCAGAAGTTCTGACAGGACAATTCTGTGCAAGCCACTTAGAATGAGTTGAGCCTTTTAAATGGAGGGTGTGGCGCCAGTCCAAAAGGCATAGAAGAAAATACATTGCTCCTCGGTGAGTCTTACCCTGCCTGCGCTGAATGGGCCCTGCCTCTTGCAATTAGCTAGAAGGTAAATATCTGGATCACTGCAGAGGAGCAAATCAATTCCAATATCTGGAGTGCAAGGTTTTCTCCACCGAGAAATCTAATCAGTTAAAAACAAAAACTCTTTCTTGTCTCTCCAGGAATACATGGATTTCCCTCTGAGAGGTTCTGTAAACATTAGGCCTTACCTATATTATGCTGTTTTTCATTCGCAAACTGGGGAAAAACAACACTTTCCCCCCCGATTTGATGTAATCCTGACCTGCATGAAACTGCTGCTGTTTATGAATTCACTGCTTTCTGCTGGGATGTTTTTAGAGGCCAACAGAGTGAGGAATCAGGGAAGCAGTAAATGAAGACATTCATTCAGGAGACAGGGCTAATCCGCTCATAGGCTGAATGTAATAACTTATGATAGGTGTTTATTAATCCTGGCACAGGTTGTTCCGTATGTTTTTGTGACTGTTAATTGCTATGAGGAGGTAGGGACTGGGAAGGAGATACAGCATGCCAATCCTAACTTCAGCTCCTCTCCTCAGGAGCCCCTGGTCTTAAAGCCGTCTCCATGTAACCCTACTGTATGTGGAAGAGAGATTTAAAAAAAAAAGCATGTGTGTGTTCAATTTAGATTAACAATAGAGTAATTACCAGGAATGAGCTAATGATAGGACTTCATATATTTATATACCTGCTGAATGGAATTCAATTAAGCTTTGCAAGTTAATAAGTACACAGTGGGGTCTGCTGACTGGAAGATTGAGGAGAGAAATGCCTGGAATAAAAAATGTGCTGATGATGTAAAGAGCTATTGTACGTTTCTTTCCCCGTTTTTTTTTTCTCATTGACTTTTAAAGTTCAGTCTTGATTTGCGAGTGTAAACAACTTTGTCCACCATCTCTAGTCAGTGATATATCTTGACAACACTGAGGCAGTGCCCAAGTATGTAACAACAGTTTGTCACCAGCAGACATCTAAATCATCTGTGTCTCCCTGTGTTGCTGGGAGCATCGCCCCATCGACAGAAAAAAGCCAAGTGTATCATCATTACCCTTATCTATGATGGTACCTGTGGCTCTTTATGGAGCTTCTTCCATTGCCAGTTTCTTTGTGGACACTGACAGTAAACAGGGTCTTTGTGGGAATACAGACTCGTTTTCCAGCTCAGAAACGTGAGCAAATAATGTTCATTTGCATATAAAAGTTCAAACAAATATTTCAGAAAGTCTTCTATTCACTGTCAGTGCGGCAGCCTCAGAAAGACCCACTGATTACACTACAGATTAAACTCTTTCTATCACTGAGAGACAGCAATTAATGTCCAACTGTCATTATCACACAGATCTCTGTGTGATAATGTTCTGCTTCATCTGCTGGTCAACATCGTCTCTTTGCCAACTGTTTAATGACATTGGCTGATCAAGATTAAAGCCAGCTTCACCACACAGTTCGACTGCTGGCTGTCATGAAGGACTGCTGTTTGAGCAGCACGGGGTCGTCTTTACTGTTTACCGGCTTCTCTCAACATGTTCTCTCGACATGTAGAGACTTTTAGCACTCCATATCAAAACATTTCAGAACAGAGTTTCATTTATCATGCAACAGCTGTCCCGATAAGGGCTCAAGCTATTTTCAATAGCCACTTCAATTTAAAAGGGTGCTAGACCCCAAAATCAGCAGATGTCTACTTCTCTCAGCCATATTTGATTTGCTACATGTCCAGCTCCTCACTGCAGACTAAAGGCGTTTTAATGTCCCCGATTATCTCACGAGCTTTTGAAATGTATGAATTAATGGAGGTTACGGCTCTGTAATTAAGGGCCACAGGGCCTTGATTGGACAGTGATTGTCACAGTTTGGCTGGCATGCCTATGCCATGGGAAAGCCTGCAAGCCAGATTGGTTGTGAGTGATATTTCTCTAGCAGGCTTGGCGGCCCACCCATGCCAACTTTGTATTGTCTCTTCTCCATAGGAACATTCCCCCTTTTCCCCCCTGTCTCTCTCCATCTCTCTCTCTTCTCATTGGCATGTTGGCACACTCCCACACATTCCCAGGCTGGTTTTTTGCTTTCAGAGAAATCCATTCAGATTAAGCATAGCAGCAGCAAAGTGAGGGTGTCTCCCACCCTGAGGTGTCACACAAGGCCCTGTGTGACAGAATATGTTGGCTCAGATCCTTTTGACCTTTTTTCTGCTTGTGTTTTGGCCACAGGCCATCCAGTCTTCTGCTGCCAAAACACTTGGAGTGTATCCAAGTTCTAGGCACGTATAGCTGTATAGCCAGCCACTATGGGTCCTATACGGCTGCCAAGGAAAAATCAATTCGTATAAAATGTGATTTTATATCTCCTGATATTGAATTACTTTTTGTTTTGAATTAGTTTGTTTATGCACTTTAATTTGTAAAGTTTTTTACACCCGTAATTTTAGAAAGAATATTTTCAGCTAAGTGACAGTACTTAGACTTGAGTAGGATATTTTGGTACTGTTTCCACCCCACAACACAGTGTGACACAACCAGGTACCAGCATGTTGAGTAGTTATGGGATGGCTTACATTTCTTGAAGGTGGTTTTATAGTACATATTCAATCAATTTTTTGGTAAAATATCAGTAACTATCACATTATGTATCACCAGATTGGCTGAATATTATGAAGGGTCTCTTGGAGGTAGGAAGGATCTCTTGAGGATCATCAAGTATACATTTTTGACAATACAAAAGCTATGTCTTAAGAATAAGCCATATAGTATATCCATACATCTTCTACCCTTACTGCCAGAACAATGAATATGTCGTTAAGTTTGAACAACAAACTCATCCTGAAGCATCAAACTATTATTTGGATGGCACACTTTGGGGTTTGGACACTTCCCTACTGTAGCTCATCTCATCATACAACAAATAAAAAGGACACGATGGCTTTGTCTACATTGCTGCGCTGCATGCTTTTCCCCCACATCAAATTAGCAGGAGAAATACGAACCTATGAGATGGAACCCTGCTCTACCTCACTTCCCCTCTCCACGTTAATCAGTTTTACATCTCCCTCATTCACAGATAAAAGACGTCGCTCTCTTTTCTCCCAGTCACTCACACACTCCTTGTGCTTTGATCACGCTGAGCATCCTAACCCTCTCAGGACATTGATTATTCTGCAGCCATACCCCATGTGGTACTCGCACAGCAGCCTCAAAGACAGGGCAAAGCTCTCCACCAATGGAGAGGCACCGTGAGTATCACACTTTGCCCTGGAACAGATGTGGCACCCTCCCCAGCAAGCAGAGCTGATAATAAAGTTTAACACTAACACTGAAGTATCACACTTTTACAGAACCTCAATTAAAATGCCTATAATGAGCAAGGGAAATGGCGGAAACTAAGCCGCCGCTGTATTCTCTCACACTTGTAGGGTTGATTCCATACCATGTTATTCAATGTCAGCTATTTTAAGAGTGAGAGCGCTCCAAGGGTTTTACGTGCGAGAGAGCAAAATCATGTCAAGTAGATGAACATTTACATGTAGATAGTGAGACAGTGTGTTGATGTTAAAGGATTGTTTCTTTTTTCATCAACCTAGACTGGATTTTTGATGTCTTACATGGTAGTGATCAACGTAGCTAATTATATGGTTGATTGCGTCAGGATTTAGATGGTTTTGGAGGTTGTATATTTCATAATCAGTTTAAACTCACCAAGAGAGACCTGTATTTTCTCAGTTTTAGTTTCAGTTTCAGTTTCATCATTTTGCTGTGAGTTCTATGCAGCGGTCATTTATATAACCTCTGGGACTGCTTTTCACAAACCTGCAAACAACCCATCAATCTAGCAAACAGCCTAACACTGGAGGCTGCCTTTATTTTGAAGCATATCTATACTTTAAATCCTAAGGTGGGTCGCTCACAGCTTTGTCCCAATTAGCTTTGTCTAATTTCACTGTATATAAACCACAACTTCAATATTGTAAATGTCATCATTATCCTAATTTAATTATTGTTAACCTGCAGTTACAGACCTGCTTACATCTGAATTACTTTGCTAAATTAACACTAATTTAACATAAACTATTCAATAATTTCCAATACAGTTCAACCTTACCATTTTCTTATACACAAATATACCAATACTTGTAAATATCTCAATAACCTTTGATATTATGACTCTAGCACAGCATGGTGGCTCATTGGTTAGCACTGTTTGCGCTGGTTTCCTCCCACATTCCAAAGACATGCAAGTCAGGTGGATTGGAGAATCAATAATATAACATAATGTAATAAAATAACTGTTTCCTAAGCTTTATTTATTGGACATCACTGTGTCCTTAATGTGAGGGGAGTGGTACATTTCAGGTTAATGAGTCATAACAACGGTAAATGTGTCACCTGTAAATTGATACGTTACTGCTGACAGTTATACTCCCATCTAATCATCACACGTTTTGTGAAGCAAATATAACATACTGCTAATTATAAATGGGTCACCTCCTCAGTATATTACAGAAGCCGGGAGTGGCCGCCCTGTCGGGAAAAACAATTTATTTTATGATGGCAAAGTATTAACTTGTGCGCCTGACATGCTATTGTGTTCACACAATATATAACGTGCGCTCAAAGCGTGTGACTAGATATAAAACATGCACACATAATTAAGTTAATGGTAACACTTAACAATAACATCATTAACAAATGGTGAGCTAATCATTATTATAAATGATTATGTAATGGTTGATTAACAACTAATTGATGATTACTTAATTTGCTACATTATTTGTCTGTACATTATTTAATCTTTATTTAATGACATGTTGATAAATAAATTAATCATTTATGTGTTGTGTAACTGTTAAGAAATGTTATGATATTTGATTGCTTTAGTTAACAATTTGTTAGTCATTTGTTATGTTTATGCTTTATGCTTAATTAAGTATTCAGAAATGATTAAAATGATAAAAAAATATAACCCCGATTATAAGGTTGGAACTGTTTTGTCTTGCCATGTGCCCTGCCAAATTTGCAACTGAGTTTCTAGGGGATCGTCACAGGAGACGGAGGGTGGTGCCAGAACATAATTGAATTTGGCTTTGTTTAACAGATGCTCAATGTGCCCTGCGTTTGTGCTCGATAGGGCCTCGATCAAAGACCTGAATAATGATATGCAGAGCCAGATTGCACAGCCAAAATCCTTCCTGTGTTACTCCAGGTAACATGCACTCTTTCCATCACGGTGTCAGGTACTGCGTCAGCTGGACAGGCTGTCCAGGATGTTGTGGGAATATCTCAGGCCTCTGTCTCCCGCTGCCCAGTGCAGTTATTAATGGCAATGAGCAGAAACACCAAAGAATATATTGTCCAGACACTGACACGCAAAGACACACATTCAAGGACAGATTCCATCACGTTGCTTTCCGAACGTCATCTTTGCCATCATCTGTGACCATCGGAGCACAAGGACACATTTTTAAGAATAGGAAAAAACATTCCTTCAATTGGTATGTGATGCAGACGTGGACGGTCCACGTCTGCATCACATACCAATTGAATGTTAAAGGAATGTTTTTTCCTATTCAATTGAATGGTGGACGTAAGTGGACGTAAGTGTTTGCGCCACGTTTCAATGCAATGAGCAATGCAATTGTATTTAAAGGCAATTTCTCTGCAGAAAGACAGTGGGAACGACAAAGAGACCAAGGTTTTGAATAAACCCATGCACAAGAGAAGGCATGCCCAAAATCCTCAGTGCGCACAACGATTAGTCAAAGTCTGAATAGGAACAGCATGAGTATCTCAATCCGCATGGGACCCGTCTGAATCGGGCCCAAATTGATATCTGGACCAACAAAATGGCTATTCTGTAAATCGCATTGATTAGTTAAGAATACATTTTGCCATTGTTTCCCAATATGACTGAATGTATGACACAACCAGGCACCAGCATGTTGAGTAGTTATGGGATGGCTTACATTTCTTGAAGGTGGTTTTACAGTACATATTAAAAAAAACAAATTTGGCTAAATATCAGTAACTGTCACATTATGTATCACCAGATTCCTAATAATTAGCTGAATATTATAAAGGGTCTCTTGGAGGTAGGAAGGATCTCTTGAGGATCATCAAGTATCAATTTTTGACAATACAAAAGCTATGTCTTAAGAATAAGCCATATAGCATATCCCTAAATCTTCTACCCTTACTGCCAGAACAATGAATATGCTGTCTGTCTGAATCTTGTTGGAAGAGGGGCTTGAACAATATCAGAACCTACATCACAGAAAATGTGTTTGCTTTCATTACAAGAGCGGATGTGCAGGAGATTGCCTTCAGTTACCAAAATGTTGTGTTGTTGAGATCCTGTACTGACAGGCAGAAAGCAGCGGGTGCCCATACACAGATGGTATTAAAGAGATGTGACTGCTTTCTCTGACAATAGCAGTACAGTGTATGAATGAAATATTGATTAATATGTGCAGTAAAAAACGAACAAATTATCTTTGTTTGTGATCATTGCCATTATCAAGATGAAACAACCTCTATATTGGCCGCTATGAGTGTGGCAAACACAGCAGAATCTCTTCTAGATTCCTCGAAACGAATTCAGCAGAAAAATATCTACAGTAGAAAAAACCTGCTGTGAGAATTTTGACCCTCATCCTCTAAATATGTGTTGGACTACTTAATTGGTGTTTAAATCGTATTAAAATGTGCAGTGTTTTTCCACCCCAAGGCAGATTGTGCTATCCACAGCTGGATAACGTATGGCACAGAGCCTGAAGCCTTTAACCATGCAACCCTGCTAAGCCATTCACTTGTTATAGCCATGTGGGTGAACACTCGACTCAGCAGAAAGTGCAGCACTGCAATGAGCTGTGAGATGAACTGCGAGTTTGAATATTGAATGTATAGCTGTTCCAGTTTTAATGGGTAGGCAATGTTGTCAAAACGCTTTCACCATGAGCCAAATGTGTCACCTCCTTCAGGACATCAGAAGAGTGTTTTCAACTAAGTAAAAAGTCGAAAAAGAACATTAAATAGCTTTTCCCAGGAGGAGAATATCTTACTTGTGCACTTTTTGAGCCCGGACCCTTTCTTCAGAGCGTGACGGCTGAGTTTGCAGTTGAAGTTGTTCTCCCAGAACTCAGCAAACCAGATATTCCTCCTGTTGTTTTCCAGTGTGCGGCTGATGAAGTAACGATCAAACCCTAGACAGATCAATGGATTCGCTGTCATTGATGCACAGTGTCAGTGTAAACATGGCACAGTACGTGAGGAACAGTTCTGGATGTGTTCTATGACTGATTGAATATTGTATATATTCAAATGTACCTTTTGTCACATTGTTTGAAAATTATTTCAGCATCGTTTTTTGACATTAGCTGATCAATTGATAGAAAGAAAACACATGTAAGCCTTGCCCAATGGTATTAACCCACTGAAATATACAATGGTTTTATCAGACCTAGACAGGAAACCAGTCCCTCAAGTCATGAATGAATAATGCCCTTCTATGTACCTCTGATAGATTGGCGCTTGGGCAGGATGGTGACCGCTCCCTCTGCCATCTCCTCCTGGTGCAGAACCGGGGAGATCTTTGAGCCCCAGCTGTCGGAGCCCACCCAGATGAAATGACCTGTCTGGTTTGCCTTCTTAGCTGCATGCAGTAGCCGCCTACAAAGTTAAGGAAACGGATGTTGCCATGGATAAGGTCAGCTTCACTACAAGCTCTACTTTGATTTTGTTTGACAATTCATTACAGTACAATGCTCTGGCTGAGTTGGCTTGAAATTGCCGTGTTCCCAGGTGTTTCTGTACTGTCCAATGGAATGCATTTCTCATCTTCAAAGTTTGTTATCAAGCTGTTACATGGCCTTACCTGATATCGTCCTCATTGGCAAAAAGTATGACAACTCTTGCATTTGTGTTTTCTCGGAGTCGCCGGATGACCTTGTCAAACTCTCCCTGTTTGGGCTCCCGGGGAATCTTGACCGACTGGGAGATGCACACACCCCCTGATCAGACAGAGACATTTACAATTACATATCATATGTTTATTTGGAGGTAGCTGTCACAGTAGCTGGGTAATTACAGAAATGCAAACATTGCCCTTTGCCACAGTGGCAGTTCGTCTCATTAGAGAACACACACTTTTCCCAGGTTGAGTGTACAGCAAATCAACAGCAGTGCTTTCAGCCCTGAGGAGAAAGATTATGTAATCTTAATCACAGCCTTTCTCTGAAGAGATTCACTCCATGCCAGTGTATACGACTGTAGAACATCTCCTGTTCTCTGATTCTTATGGAATAGCTCAGAGGGGGCAAGCAAGGAAATCTGACCTCTGGAATCTGATTTAAGTCCGGCTCATTTTGAGGATTCACTTCTCCATCAAGGCCAGTTTTCATCAAGGCACTTGAACCATAAGGAGGAATACATTATCAAACAAAATACAAAGCGAACGATGTGAGTCCAAAGGTGAGATGGCAATTTGCATAGAGTGAGAGTCAACAGGAATTAATTGCAAAAGTCAAACGATTAAAAAGTAGATGGATGTCCTCTGCTTTCATGTCATTGCCATTTAATTGAAATTGATTGAGTCCTAATAAAACAGTCTAGGGTCATTCAAGAGCTCTCACACTCTTTGAGTTCTGCAAAGAACTTCATTCTTTCTTCCTAATCCTATCTTTAAAATGGCACTGCACAATTCTAACTGTGTGAATTTAATTGATTAAAATGTAAAATAATGAAGTCAGTCAGTCATGTCTAGGGTAATGAAATCGAGGGCATTGTGGCCACCGCATCGGTTTACCTAGGGAATGCTTAGGAAACTGAAAATAAGTTTGTGGACATGTTGCTCAATTTCCCTGCACAGTGACTGACCAGTAGGAGGACAGAAACAGTCTTGCCATCTTTCAGAGATTTTTTTTCAACCTCGTGGGTTTGCAATAACATTGGTCTCACTTGGAACAATAACATTTGTTACAAATGCTGCCACAATTCTGTAAACAATCAAATCACCAATACATATAGATAATATATGTTACAATACATAATATTTCTAATGAATTATGCATAATCCATTGATATACTGTATATGTTGTTGTTTTTTTTATTTCGTTTTTTCAAGTCCATTTTCATTTAGTAGTTTTGTGAGGCAGGGTATGGTATGGCCACATGGAATGACCAGTTTGAGTTCCTTGTGCAACATCCTGAGAGGTTGTTGTATGGGGAAGCAGGAAGTTGTTTTGCACAGTCAAAGCAAAGGTTGGTGCTTCTCAAACAGAGTTTCTGTGGTGAGACTGGAGAGTGCCTCAGTGTAGCTATAAGCTTGTTTATGAGCATCCTGCAGTAGTGCAGTTTGCAGGGCAGTGGGGAAACATTGCCAAATCAAGACTATGAAGATACTGTTGTGTTATGGAGTGAATATAGTGCAAATACTCAAATCAAATCAAACTTCAATTTGACTGGTGGGTGCATGTGTGGGTTTCCCCCCACTTCCCACGGAATAATAGTGCAAAAAAGATTTGTGTCTCAGCATTGGTTTGTATCCACAGGATGAGACTGACAAATACACAAATGCAGATCTGTGACTCACAATACAGGTTTTGTACTTGTGAGACACAACAATGTATTTTCCAATAACGTTTTGTTTGTCAAAGTGAGTATGTGATCTACTTGTCAGTCCAATATCAAGTTGTTAATTGTTATCACAGTTGTGACAGTTACCAATTGTGTCACAAGAAAGATCAATTGTAAGGATTGACAAGGTGTTCTCAAAAAGCAATCAGAAATTACACCCAGCAAGAGGCAGACTACTGGAACTCACTGAACAATTAGGGGTAAATTAATGAAAGTCGCAAACTCCTCTCCATCTGCGTGTATTTACACACCAACTACACACTGAACAACCTGATGCAATGTAGCTGAAATTCCTAATGTGTAAATAAATGCCACAGCAAAGAGACAGAGGAGTGTGAGACTTCTTCCCTTTCATTTAAGGACTGGCAAGGTGGAGTATTGTTCTGTGTGGGTGGAGAATTGTACACTTTTCCCCAGTGCCCAGGTCACTGAGGGTCTGCTGGGGGTTTAGCTGTCCCAGACAGGTTTGCACGGCTGTCACCGAAGCTCATTAAGTTTGAGCAGGTCAGACAGGCAGTCTGACCCAGTCTTTGAGCAGTCGCAGTTGTTTTGAGAATTGTGAGCAGCAATAGCCAATGAGAACTTGTGTGACGAAACAAGACAGAAGAAGCAGAAACTACAAAACAGCACAACAACAGCTTTATAATTGACCTCCAACTCTTTCTGCAGAACAGACAACCCAAGCTGCCCGCGTCTCCCCAACCATTCTCCCCTCTAAAGTCGGCATCTAGCTCTCTTCATATTTTATTTTTCAGCACAAATGAGTGCACATGTAATAAGTGCACATGTATTAAGTGCACATGTATTAAGTGCACATGTAATAAGTGCTGTGAGCTGCTCTTCCTTCTCCATTTTAGCACAATCAGGTGAAAAACACTGTCACGTTTGTTTTTGCAAGACACTGGGGTATCAAGATCCCTCATGACCAAATCCAAGTAATGAATTAGTAATGCAAGGCCTGATTACCGACCAGGCATGCAGGGCACATGCCCCGGTGCCCCTGGACTCAGGGCCCATGGGTCCATGCTTGCCCAGGGACCCCCTAGTGGTATAATCCGGGCCTGCTTCTATGTGTTGGGTTTGATGTAGGTCGTCCTTTTTGGGGGCAAAGTTGCACAGCGTCGCGATTGGCTGTCAATCGACCAGTCAGAGCCCATATTCCCACGGCACTCTCTGCTTCGAGTGACAGAAAAACCGGCTATGTGGAGAGGTTGGCTGATTGTTGCTTCACCTCAACCGAAGCCACCACGGGCTCTCTGCGCAGAGAGAAGCCAAAGAGTTTTTTGGGCTACAAGTGAGCGGCTGTTTCCAGCTCAGTGTAAGTGTGAGTGTCGCGGCGAGAAAACTCTAGTTAGAGCTCTGTAGTATTGTGCATATCTTCCCATTTTCAAGCGACCCACTTATAGTGGCGGATAGGCTGGAAATAACTGTGGAGAGATTAAAGGGGAGCTGTGTGTGTGTGTGTGTGTGTGTGTGTGTGTGTGTGTGTGTGTGTGTGTGTGTGTGTGTGTGAGTGCACGAGAGAGAGAGACAGAGAGAGTGAGTGAGTTTGTTGATGGTTTTTTTGGGAGAGGGTGTGCAATGTGGATGTCATGCACTTCAACACTCACCCCCTCTGAGACTAAAATGATTTATAGGCCTAAGCAGCTTGCCGTAAGTCTTCTTGGTTTTTGTCGTTTGTGTGTTGTCATCAGCTTAGCCTAGATGCTGGGAATTATTGGAAATTTTGAATGTACAACTTGGGTTTGATAGTTTAAGCTGCTATATTGGTCAGCTTCACAGACAAAACAGGTGGTAAATTACATACTGTAGCAATATCTGTCACATTATGTTGAGGGTGTCTTTGACTTTAGCAACTCAAACTCAACTCAAAGGAAAATATCGGTGTTCAATTGTTGGTTCATTTCCTTCATTCCACCTATAGTGTACATGATCCATAGGCCATTTCCCATTGCATGGCTTTAATGTTATAGTTTGAGGAGAAACATAATGTCCTGCTTAAGTCAGGAGTTGTAAAAACAGCAGTGAGCACTGGCTTGCTAACGCTGCAGAACAGTCAAATAAAAAAATTGACTGCTGTTAATTCCAATGCAAACTATAGTGATCCTGCTGCATATTTCCTTGTTAGCAAAGAACAAGGAAGACACAGATGTCCTCATGTGGAATGCAGATAGCAATAAATCATCAATGATGAACTGTTATCCTTAGATTAATGATGTCTGTCAGCTGGAAATGTGATGGACTTTTAAACTTAATGGGATCATATGAGTAGTGGAAGCTACTAACTTTTAAAATAACATGTGAGTCATTTGCCATATTAATGATTTTAACAACAGTTCTGTGGTTTTAGAAATGAAATTTGAACCACTTAAAAGTCAACAAAGTTCATGAAATAGTTTTAGTACTGAACTGACTAAATGTTCGAAGAGGAAAACAGTTTAATGCTAGAAAGTAACTTTGCCTGTGATGGTTTTATCTTCCCACTGCATTTACGATACAAAGAAGCATCTTCTAGGTTTGCTGTTGGCTTGCTTTGCAGCAGAAGGTTGTTTTGTGGATATGTGAGGAAATTAGAAATCTCTACTTGCAAATTATTCTCTTTTCGTGCCAAAAGTACACAGTGTACCTTTAACGGTCTGTGTGGGTCCGAGGTGCCAGAGAAATTATAGTCCAATGAATCTCGACACACTTCACCACAAGCCCTATAAATGCATGTGTGGTATACTTTAATCTGTTATGCTCTGTCCATGCTCAGTTCATGTTCAATTAAGATAAAGAAATACAACAGCATTAGCTCTGAAAACACAATTTGTTGTTTCTCTGCTCCACTGGGTTTCCTAATTGTACATCTTTCCCCTGTTATTTGTTCACCACACGTCTTTTTGTGTGTTTAGTCTGTGAAGCTACTCAAGTAAATAATTAACATGTGGAACTCACTCTATCTTGACTCCTTTTTTTAGGCTTTGTATGTTTCAGAATGAAAGGAAAACACCAGTTGTAGAATTGCCATATGAAGTTGGCTATTAAAAAAAGTAGGAAGGTGCAACATAGATTCATAGGCTATAAAAGCATATTGGTCTACCTCTGATGTCAGAAAGCTGCTCTTTGTGCAATATATTTGTCTATGCTCTAACATTTTGATAATAATAATGTCAAATATTCTAGGCAATTGAACTGTCATAGTTCTGTATTTGGCTGTCCCAAAGATATCTGTGTGACATGGCACGTGTCAGAGTCATATAGCCAAACGTAAGTGAGAACTAAACATCTATTTCAGATTACTAATTTTTTCATAGGTACTTTTATCACACATGGATGAACTTGACTTCCTTGGGGACTTCCTGCTTTCGAAGGAGCAGGAAGTCCCCAACCCCTGTCACCATCCAGGGGGAGGAGGTAGAGATGGTGCACTCTTATAGGTTCCCAGGAGCGCAGATCAATAATGAACTGGACTGGTCGGACAACACTGAGCTTCAGCCACAGGCTCATCCTTCCACGTTGCAGGACGGAGCGCCTTAGGCGTTCCTTTGTGCCGGAGGCCATCGGACTGTTCAATACCATCAGCGACCCCTGCGCCAGTCAGCTGCGACCATCTCTCCCCCCCCAGCCCCCCCACCAACTGCACAATAACTGGACCGTAGCCACT
>OMLI01077967.1:2410-26838 GCA_900302605.1 Rondeletia loricata | reverse complement strand
GTGGGTATAGGAGACAGATAAGCACTAAATTCAAATGAGCTTCATTGGCATTAAATACTTCAGTATCTGTATTTGAGGAAGGAACTCTTCTTTCCCCCCTCTCAGTTTCCTCCCCTGGACACTGGGAGCATCCTCCTCGGACGGATCCTAGCTGTGCGGAGAATAAACAACTCGTCTCCTGTTTACGTCTCACCCGGGGCCATTTGATATAGCGTGCACGGTGTTAACTCGGCCCTATTCACAGACGTCTCTAGCTTCGCACGGTTCCCGATGGGCCCGTATTTGATGTCGGATTACCTAACTGGATCATTTTCCCGTTGGTGGATAGAAATATGGCTAGGAGGACAGAGTAGCTGTTTTGGTCTCGGTCCCGTGCCTTCCCAGCTCGGGGCCTTTGCGTTCACCATAAGCCCTAAACGTGGGACACAAAGCGACCAGAGCTTTTTAAAACCCTGCTCTGAAAAACATCTCTCGCTCTCTGGCTGACAAAAAAAGTGGGCTGTGTGCAGACTGTGAACTCAGCAGCCCGGGCCGGCCCGCAGAGAGACCTCCTGCTATTGTTTTGGGAGTGTGGACTGCATGACTCATGGACTCATGTATTTATCTGTCTCTGTGCCAGCCAGCCACAGAGGGAGAGAGGCACAGAGACAGGCAGTTAGACATATTTGCTGACAGACTGGCAGGTAGGTGAACACAGGGTAGGGAACAGACAGCGAGGACAGCAGGGAGACAGACAGACATGTAGGTAAAGAGACAGACAGGCGCAGTGGGTAGCAAGACATGCAGTACTGTACAGGAAACGGATGGGAAACGGACATGCTTGCTGGTTTTATCTGTCAGAGTCCGTTAAACTTCTCTCTCTATGGTGAGGGGCCCCTGTATCCTCTTTCTCTCTCTCTCTCTCTCTCTCTCTCTCTCTATTATTTGGGGTGGGTCTCTCCATTTCTGCATGAGTTGTTTTTGTCCGAACCCAAACACAGCTCACAGAGCTGTGTCCCCAGTCATGGCTGAGGTGCCACCGGCCATTGAGCCTGTTAACAGCGGCTCTGACCCATGACCCCCAGCTGGCGTCCCTTCTGTTTGGGGAGAAAGTGGACTTTGCCATTGAACTGTTTAAATGGGGAAAGCGGGGACAAGTGAGAGTGATCTTGGCTGTCGCCTGTGTGTGTGGACTTGGCCATGATATGCTGTCTCTCTGTCTCTGTTTTTGTCTCTCTCTCTGTCTCTCTCCATATGTTGGTCTCTTCTCTGTTGTCACTGTTGCCACAGATTTGGTATCAAGGTCTCTTGGTTTGTATTATTGGGTGATACTGTGGATATCAGGTAGACACACAGACAGACAGACAGAAAAACGGATGCAGATCTCAGTAGTTTTATTATGTTGGGGTTTGTTTGAGAGCCTTCATCTCTTCAGGCCCTCGCCTCCAGCTCTGACTCCAGTTCTATGAATGATTGGGAGAGAGAGACATGGAATGAGTGGGGGAGAGAGACAGGGAGGGAGAGAGACAGGGAGGGAGGGAAGCTGGCTAGCTGCTGGAGTGGGGGTTGGGAATGCGGTCATTCTCTTTGCTTTACTTCACTTTAGTCTGTTCTTCCAATAGTTTGTGTTAGTGAGGGTTGTGTGTGTGTGTGTGTGGAGTATCTCTCATTTTTCCTTCTGCTTTTCTTTCATCAAGAGGTCTCATCAAAAGTGAATACCTATTATCCATTCTGTTCAACTATCTCGACTTCAAATGGACACTTGTTGTAGCAGTTAACGCTCAGAAAATCATTATGCCCTTTTCTTCTAGCAGCACCTTTGTTCTCCCACAATTAGTTTTAGTGCCGTCTCCTTTCAAGTGGATTCTATTCTCCTCTCCTCTCCTCTCGAGGTTCCTAACAGCTTCCCTGTTATTCCCTCCATGCAGAGCTCGGTGCAGGACTGGGGGGAGGAAGTGGAGGAGGGAGCCATCTACAACGTGACACTGAAGAGGGTTCAGATCCAGCAGGCGGCCAACAAGGGAGCAAGATGGCTGGGGGTGAGTAGGCCCTTCTGATCTCTGACGTCGCTAGAGTCTCAGTTGATGCAGTTCTTCCGAAGAGGAGACGAGGCTAGCACTCGAACCACTGCAAAGTAAATCATCCATAGGAACCTGATGCCTTTTCCACACACACACACACACACACACACAGCTGTAGATGGTATATAGTTATGTAGCTGTGTAATTCGATGACTGTCAATTGCAATGTCATTATCTTACAGCATGTATCAGAAGGACGACTTTTCAGTGCAGAAATGTTTTTTCTTTGCATTGCACTACTAAAAGGGCATGCATGGTATTATTGCTGTCAGACCTTAGAAGTCCTGTTTGTTGTGTTGTTGCTGTGTGTGCAGACTGCAGACCGTAAACAGAGAGAACCTAAACTCTGTTGTTTGAAGCAGGCCGCTGCTTTCAGTTGTGGGGCGTCTCTCTCTCTCTCTCATTGTGCTCCACAAGGGCTGTTGTTTTAACATTTGAGCTATAATTCTCCCAGTTTAGACAACACCCTGAGCTGGCTGCTGAAAATCAACAGTTTCACCAGAGCTGGACTGTTTAGCCAAAGCATGTGATTTCCTGAGTCTCCTGACTGCCAACAAAACGGCTCATTCCCCTGTAATAGCGATGTTTTATGAATCGCTGGTATAACAAGAAGGGCGATTAAAAGACTTCTTGAGTTGTGCATTTTTTCAGCGCATACAAGGCATTGTCAGTATACACGTTTTCCCTCTGTCAAACCTTCGCTTATGTGTGTGTATATATCACCAGACCAAGAAGATGTATAATACTATCTTTAGTCCGTTCAGTAATAGCTTCAGGAATCTAGTTTAATTTATTTGCCAACTTACATGCATGAACACAGCATAACAGAAACTACAACTCAAATATATGGAAGAGGTTAAAACACACGGATGGGCTTTCCCTTGCCTCAGGATGTTGTGTTGTCTGTTTGTATCCCTGCAGAGATTAGCCCATTAAAGGAAGAGATAGATAGCAGCCAACTGTTCACATCGTATCAGAGCTAATCAAAACAATGTGGGTATTTTATACAGTACTCTCCATTGAGTAGAGTAGAATAGAGAGTACTCTCTATTGAGAAATCAGCATATTTACAATGAATAGTAAGTTGTCCGAAAACAGTGGACAAGAGCAATTGCAATCAGTACAACTGTTGCCCGACACTCATACATTGTTTACAGAGTGTGTGTGTGTGTGTGTGTGTGTGACATGCATAGCACTGTACAGTAGGTCACCTCATAGTGATTAGTGAAGTCAGCGTATTTCTTGAGTTGTTATCAGACGAGAGTGGAGGGAGAACGTGGCTCTGCTGTCCTCCCTTCTGTCTGTCTCAGCCAGCGGAGGGACGGGTGGAGGAGGGGCACGCCGTGATTAAAAGCAGATTGGAGCGTTTCCTGTTGTAGCGTGCTAACTGCACCACGGTCTCTCTCTTTCTTTGCCTCTCTCTCCCGGTCTCTGCCCCTCTTCTTTTACTCCCTCGCTCCCTTTTTGTAACCACCCATTCTCTCTCCCTGCAGACACAATAGTCGGACACATCTGCTTAAATCGAAATGAAATATAGGGCACGCTTGTCCTTCCCCGTTCTACCCCTCCATCTTTTTCCCCCTGTTCTCATCATTTGTTCCATTCCCTTTATTTCACAGTTTGGAGCTTACCTGTACTCAGTGCCCAACTTGATCCGTTCTTTAAGATGATTTTAAGTTCTCTGTTTGACTATGGGAGATGACAAACAAGGCCAGCACAATATAGTTCCCCAGTTCATTACAGACTGTCTGACACACCATTACAGTAAAGATGTAGTCACATGCATCCAAAGCCAAAGAAAGCCTTTGCAACCACCAGCCAAGCCACTACAATACATGATAGTACAGCTCAGTTCAGTTCACACTGGTTCAGCAGTGTAAAAACGCTCCATCTGTTTGTGTGTCTAGGCGGAGGGGGACCGTTTGCCTCCTGGCCACACGGTGAGCCAGCTGGAGACCTGCAAAATCCGGAGTATCCGGGCTGGAACACTGGAGCGCCTGGTGGAGACGTTATTGACGGCGTTTGGAGACAACGACCTCACCTACACCTCCATCTTCCTGTCCACGTACAGAGCATTTGCCAGCACACGGACTGTACTGCAGCTGCTGCTGGACAGGTAGGGTTGGAGCGAGATGTTGTGTTTTGAAGTTAATAGTGTCCCATTCAAGACTAAAAATACAGACTGAAAATCGGTGAAAATGCAACATTCCTTTTGTTTAGTAGTAACTGCCTGTTGGCATATATTGGGTGGGTTCATTTCACACCATTTGCATTTGAAGTTGTAGTTTGAAATATTTCCTCTCCTTATTCTCTCTCGCAGGTATGGTGTGGAAGAAAATGAACGAGACACGGACAGATGCCAAGGCTCTGAAACCAAAGGAGCCATCAGAAAGTAAACCTTTACTCTTCTCTTCCCCCTTTCTGTACACGTACATCTCCATCGATTCCATATGGACACTTTACTCTAGGAAACATTTTATTACAGCTTTCAGCACTATACGCCCGGGAGAGCCCGACTATTCTCTCCACATCTGTCCTTCTATCAGTGCCAGCTCTCTGAACTCTCTCAAACCTTCTCCTGCTTTACCTCTCTCTCTTTTCCCCTCCCTCTCCTCAGTGCCTTGGCCTCGATCCTGCGTGCCTGGCTGGACCAGTGTCCAGAAGACTTCCAGGAGCCCCCAGACTACCCCTGCCTCCACAGGCTGATGGACTACCTGCAGAGGGCCCTGCCAGGTTCGGAGCCCCTCAGACGGGCACAGGGTCTGCTGGAGCAGCTGCAGAGTCAGGCCAACATTGATGATACTGATGGTAACTGTCTGAACAACAATCTGATATGTAGATATAGGGGGGAGTCACACAACAACCAAAGTATTATCCTGGCTGATTATTTAGAAGAAAATCTGATTATTTAGAGAATAACTTCATGAAGACGTTTGCATGTCTAGTGAAACAGGGTGTTATTTATTGATTTTCATACATTCGTGCATACAATAAGTATTGATATTGTATCATGGTGTGCACTTGTCCAAATAATTCTCCAAAACTCTAATAACACCATAAGTTTTAATCACAGTATGATTTTTACAGCGGGTTTGACAGTATCTCCCAATCTCTACAATACTACACTACTTATTTTTTCTTCTTCAATGTCAAATTTCGTATGAGTCAAATAAAATCTGTTTGGCCGCTTTCAGCTGGTTTCCACGGCAACAGTTCTTTCTGCCTGGGGGAGGAAGAGGAAGTGGAGATCGAGGTCCAGGAGGACTTCCTGTCGTTTGACGCCGACCTGGTAGCCGAGCAACTGACTTATATGGATGCGGTAAGAGGAGGAAAGGACTGATGGAGGGGAAATAAGATGGAAAGAGTGGCGGAGAGGGGGTGAGGTGTATTGGCAGGGTCTGTTGTGTAGGAGGGAAAGGTTACATCGCGCAAACTAGTGGTCGGTTTGTTAATGCAATAAAGAAATGTACAGCGTTGTTTAGTGTGGAATTAGACGCCATTTCGTTTTAGATTTCTTGTCTTGTTTCCTCAGCGTTCTTCTCATACTAACACCTATCCCTTCTTCTGTTCCAGCTGCTGTTTAAAAAGGTGGTACCCCACCACTGTCTGGGCTCCATCTGGTCTCAGAGGGATAAGAAGCAGAACAAACACAGCGCCCCCACCATTCGTGCCACCATTACCCAGTTTAATGCCGTGGCGGCCTGCGTGGTCAGCACAGTGCTGAAACACCGACAGATCAGACCACACCTCAGAGCGCGGGTCATCCAGCGCTGGATAGACATCGCTCAGGTAGGCAGAAACACATGGACACACACACACACACACACACACATTAATACATAAACATGCACAAGCAATTGATCAAATATGGCCCACGTTATGACTGACCTTGTGTTACCTGTCTCCTTCCAGGAGTGTCGTATACGTAAGAACTTCTCCTCCCTGCGAGCCATAGTGTCTGCGCTGCAGTCCAACCCTCTGTACAGGCTGAAAAGGGCATGGGCCTGTGTGCACAAGTACGTTTCCATTCTCTTAGCTATGCAGATACTCTCAGTTAGGTCGTGACAGAAGAATCAGCCTTTTGGCAGGATTCGACAGGATCATCATCTATTTTGCGCATTTATTTCGCTCGGTGTCCCATGTTTGTCCATTATCTAACATTGATCTGTGGTTGACACAGAGACAGCATGCAGACGTTTGAGGAGCTGTCAGACATTTTCTCAGACCACAACAACTACCTGACCAGCAGAGAGCTGCTCATGAGGGTGAGTCCCAGTTCCTTCACATATTTCATACCAGATGCTTTGGATGAATGCCCTATCAGTAAAAAAATGTATTATCCCAATAGTGTTATCAAGTTATGAATGAGTAAATATTTAGCAAATGGGAGATAATTTACCTTACTTCAGTTTCTACTAGCCCAGTCCTCTGAACAAATCCCCAATTTTAAAGTGTTTAGACGTTATTTCTAGACATCTGATTGTTAATTGTTGGAAACATTCATTAATTCATTGGTTATAATGGTGAGGACCACACATTTTTTTCTGTTCCCTCTACAGGAAGGCACTTCAAAGTTTGCCAGTCTGGAGAGCTGTGCCAAGGAGCACCAGAAACGCACCCACAAGAGACTACAGCTGCAGAAGGAAATGGTGAGACAAAGGCTGGTTTACTAAGAGATCCAGCCACAATTGCCAGACAAAGGGGTCTGTCCAAAGGAAATTGAAACAGACCTTTATATTTTTTAAACAACACATTCATCCAAAGCAATGTACTGTGAAGTGAGTTCTAGCAGCACAAGAGACCGCAGTATTATGAACCCATTTACACACTGCACTATGTGCGTGTACATGTATTAAGCCCGGGTTGTATTATGCCAAACCTGCCTTGCCATCTTTAAATCATGAGGACCACAATGTAAATACGTCTCTGACTTTATTGTGGCATCCTTATTGTTTATATTTATGCTTGGTGTGTTTTTAAGTCATCAAATAAATCAAATCAACGCGTCTTTCTCCACAGGGAGCAATGCAAGGAACGATACCGTACTTGGGGACTTTTCTAACCGACCTGACCATGCTGGATACAGCCCTGCCTGACCTAGTAGAGGTAAAAACCGTACCCTAACACCTGCTGAAAGAAGTGTGTGTGCCTGCGTGCACGTGTGTGTATTTCAGTATGTGAGAGCATGTGTCTGTGAGTTTACAGAACTGAGTGTGTGAGGAATTTTGCTGGGCCATTTTTGGAGCGGTTCATCTAATGCTGTTTGTCTAAGCAGCCGCTGGTATGTGATGTCTAGGGTCTGACAGCGTGCTCTTTGTGTCCTCCGCAGGGTGGTCTGATCAACTTTGAGAAGAGACGCAGGGTGAGTGGCTGCAGCAGCCTCTTCTGACACTCTTATCACATGATAAGCTAGGCCGACATGTGGCATGTTTGAAGTGGATATACAAGTGAAATGGATCTAACACTGGTAACTCTCTCTGTCTCTGTATCCATATTTCTCCCTCTGCAGGAGTTTGAGGTGATAGCTCAGATCAAGCTGCTTCAGTCAGCCTGTAACAGCTACTGTCTGACTCCCGATCCGGCCTTCCTCCGGTGGTTCAAGAGCCAGCCACAGCACAGTGAGGAGGAAAGGTAGTTATGATCTCCTGGTTTACTCTCTGTTATCCATCAGATAACAGCAAATTAGTGCATGAGTCCATGGTCTATTGGGTCTATTGTTCACACACACACACACACACACACACAATAAAGCTTCTTTCTCTCCTTTTCTCCTCGCCTCTCCCCCTGTTCTCTTATGTCATGTCTATGCTCCCTACTGATCTATTGTACTTGTTGTTTTTGTGCTGCTCTGTGAGCTCTCTTTCTCTCTCTCTCTCAGGACTCACACTCACAATCCCCAAACCCATTGGCTACATGGTGGTTTGGTATTGGTTCATGGTATTTATGGTTTGTTATTAATGTCATCTCTTTCTTGCAGCTATGCCTTGTCTTGTGAGATCGAAGGTCTTGGTGACAGCAGTCCAACTTCACCCAAACCTCGAAAAAGCATGGTGAAGAGACTCAGCCTGTGAGTACCGGTACATACAGAAAATATATGATAATAGAATCTTAAGGAAGAAGATGCAGCTTGAAACCAACTCTAAAATAATTTTCCTGATTTTGTCATTTTTGAGGTATTATGGCAGGGGATTAATGTGACCTATTGACCTATATTGTAGTCTCTAAAAAACCCATTCCCTCTGCTCTCCAGGCTGTTCCTGGGAGCAGACACCTCGGCAGCCAGTTCTCCAGTCAGAGAGATGCCACGCTCGCCCCCTACTGGCAGCTCAGGGGAGAGCATGGACTCTGTCAGTGTGTCCTCCAGTGACTCAAGTAGCCCTTCAGACAGCGAGGGACTCACCCCCATACACACCTCAGACACCCAGCAGAACAAGGTGGGTTGCAACACCATACACTAAGCATTCTCCTTGGTCACACAGTGGGTTTTCTCCTACCGTTAGTGGAGGCAAAGTTTTGCAGCTGTTATTTTAGTCCAATAATTCCAGCTCTAGTTTACCTGTGCCTCAAATGACTATTGATAAATGATCAGATTATGTGTATTTGTGTGTGACTACTGTTCTTTATTTGCTCCCTCAGCTATCAGAATCCTCCTCTTGTAATTCTCTCCACTCCATGGACACCAGCTCGTCTTCAGCCAGTGTCCCACTGACCCCTGCATCTCCCTCACTCCCCGGCCCCCCCTGCACCCACAGACGCTCCATCTCCCTTACGCCCATGTCCCCTAGCTCGCCAAGCCAGCCCCCAGCATATAACACCCAGGCCCAGGACGCATGCATCGTCAGAGTCAGTCTGGAGCAAGGCAACGGGAACCTCTACAAGAGCATACTGGTGAATATTGTGTGTGTGTCTGTGTGTCTGTGTGAGCGTGAGGACATAGCTTTAACTTTATTCAACCTTAATAAAATAGAAAACAACATTTATGACTTAATTTTCGGTCTGTTCCCTACCCAGCTGACCAGTCAAGACAAAACTCCGGCTGTGATTTCTAGAGCCATGGCCAAGCACAACCTGGAGGTGGAGCCGGGGGAGGGATACGAGCTGGTACAGGTCATCTCTGAGGAGAGAGGTAAGGCACGTTATACTTTCAAAGTGACCGTCATATCAAGTTTTTTATGTAGAGTCCATGGATCCTCCGGGATCCTTTTAGGGGATCCCCAGAAAAATAACAAATTTCCCCAATAATTTTCTATGCATGTATACTGTTCTGTGATAATTCAGATCTAAACTTTCTCAGAGGTCCCTAGCTAAATGTTGGGGTCTCCAGCCAGTTAGTTAAAGGTATTAAAAAAACGATGAGAACCCCTGGGCTAATTTGCCTCAGACCACTTTGGTCTGCATCTTTCATATACAGTGAAATTACAATAAATCTGAGTTACAGTAGATACAGTAAGCTGAGGCTGCTGCAATAGTTGGTTAGAACTTGAAACTATTATGAAACACACTCCTGTATTTGCAATTCAGCATTTCAATCAGCTTTTTTCACTAATCGGCTGTTTCCCAAGCTTAGCACAGTGGTGAACCACTTACAGCTTTGTGCAAGAGCTTGAACCTCACACTCACACTCTCGTCTCTCTCCTCCTCTCTTATCTCTCTCAGAGCTGGTGATTCCAGACAACGCCAATGTATTTTATGCCATGAACACCTCTGCCAACTTTGACTTCCTGCTGCGGGTGCGAGGCTCAGCGGGGCGGCCTGTCCAGCTGCGTAGCCGGTGTAGTTCCACACTTCCTCGCACCCAGCACCGCTCCAGTCTCTCCCTTAGACTCAGCAAGGTGACTCTGTGACCCAACCCAGGACAATACAGGGCATGGGCTGGATGTTGACTGTAGGGTATAAGGTGGAGAGGCTGGATGGTTTGGGGATGAATGGATAAATGGATTTGAGGAGCGCTGGATTCAAGGAGCTCAGTCGAAGTCGATGAGTTCTCAGACTCTTAAAGAGCTCCACTTTGACTCTTACCTTGCCAGTCAAGTCTCACCCTGTGTGTGCCATCCCTTCCTGTTCTCTCCAGCCACTCGCCCAACCCTGCTGTGGACCGCGGATGTGTAGTGTGACTGCTGTGCCAGTGGGACTAGAGACTTTTGACTAACGATGCCTGTGATAGAGTGAAACAGCGACCCCAAGTGGCCACCACTCTTCACAACAAGAGGTTTTTGCACACATTGCAGGAGCAGCCTAACTCCTGACCTCCAACAGTATTCTCATTTTAATGAACTCCTTTTGTCCTGTGATGTCTGTACAGCTGAATTTTCCTATTCTGGTGATGGATAGAAGGGGGATGGATGGATAGATGGATGGATAAATAGGAGGAGAAGTAGACTGAGTGTCCAGTCCTGTTGCCTTTATTGATGAATGAATGGACTTCTGTCAGTATTCTGAATGATTGATTTATCGACTGATTGACAGGAGCTGTGATGTCATTATTTTCCCTTCTCTGCCATGTTTACCTGTCATGTCCGCCGTGTGCACAGTGTGCACAGTGTGTTCTTCCCCTCTCATATTGTGAGCTGTGTGACGAATGCAATATATTTGCATTCTGATTGGTTCCATTACTTGGTTTTAACAAGTCCTTGACAAATATTGAAATGGCCTTAGCTGCTCTATCTCTAGGGTGTAGAGACTCAGTTCATGCTGCATTCCAGTCCAGAAAACAATTCCCCTTCCACCTCCCAGTTATCCCCCTTTTCAGGCCCTTTCAAAAACAAATTTGGCTCATTCTTGTATCACCTTTGTTGCAATTAAATGCAGCAAGCATTTATAAACCAAGTAAACAAGAACACAGAGGAGGGGAGGGAACTGACTTACTGGAATGGAAAGCATCATGCGAAGAGTCTCAGAACTGATGCCTACTTGTATGTCCTTGCCCTTCATTATCTGAACTATAGAGTTGCACTTGTTAGTGGGTAGGAGTTGCCAGCGGGATGTGAATATGGAGGAAAGAGTGAGCCACTCTTGATAGTGGCTTACTCCCTCTTCACTAAATGAATTACTATGTATGTTTGTAATTGTTGCTTTTTTATATGTTTTTTGTAACATAAGTCAGGCCAGAAATGTGTACCAGCTTGGAGATTGATGGAGGATTTTAAAGGAAATGAATTCAGATAATGTCTGAAAAAAAGCCAGTGCCAGATTTTACTGTGATACATTTGGAAATCTTTACTGAGGGACAGTTCACTTATGCATGCATGCACACACACACACACACACACACAAATCACATCCAAAAGCTAACCACCCCCACACACACCAACATTACCAAGCTCCCATCTGTTCATCTCATACACTGTGCCATACACACCCTCTTCTTCATTCTGTCATTCCGAACACCATCATACAATGTTACTACACCATCACTAACGCTTATCACCTATGACGTAATAGTGACAGATCGGTAGATAAACACTCTCACTGACCAAATTAGTTACCCTCCAATCCTGCAGATCCTCCAAGGTTATAGTTATATTGTGCCATGATCCAATGTCATCACTGGCCCATTGGGAGAACTGGCTCATGGTTGGGTTTGTGTGATATTGTCCCGACTGTCACTGTAATTTTCTCCATGCAGCACTTCACTTTAAACTTTTCCCCTCACGAAATCACCCTCGGTTCCTGTGTTCTTCACTGCCAAAGACTCTTCCTCTACCTAAATAAATAAATTATTATCATCACTATGATTTTTGTCCCGTGTCTTTTTGATTCCCCCCAATCTTAGGACCAACAACACAATTGCGCACTAGAACTGTGACGATAAACATACAGTGCCTGACATTTCTAACATCTGTTCATTGTAATATACTGTAGTTCATTCAATATTCTATTTTCTGCTGATTTAAGTCTGTATACTACTTTGCCATTTAAATATGGATGTATCTGGATTCCACAGGCTGTGACTAGCAAAACAACCAAACCCCTCGACACTCAAGTTCATCTGAATGGATTGGATAGATGAAGGAAGCTCTGTCAGTCTTCTGACCCTTGCTCTTTGATAGATTACATGTTTGGTCCTGTTAGGATTGACAATGTCGATAAAAGGACTAGAGGTTGTTCTGGACACAGCCCAACTCATTTTGCTGAGTGGAAGACATTTCTGCTGACTTGAATGCAGCAGTCATGACCTTCCTTTCCCGGAACTAGGTTTGCTGTGTTGGTCAAACCTTTTTTCCAGGAAGTCAAAGACAAACATTCATTTTGGGGATTTTCATGATTTTATTTCAAATCCTAAAACAGACTATATGTATTACTAATTAATTCTACAAGCCAATTAATTTTCACAGAGAAAACAATAGAAACATTGCTAATAACAAGTGAGATCCCTCTCATCCAAAATAAGTGTATTTAAAATTCACTGAGCTCTTAACCTTAGCAGCCACAAGTAAACCAAATTTAAAAAGATTGAGAAAGTGCATTTTTGTCAGCTGTATGACAATGATATGGTCTTAATCAAAGTATTTCATATATTTGGTACAACAGAGAACACACACCCTAGGTTCTCTAGTGTAAGATATTATTCAACCACCACATTATATACAGCAGCAGTCTTACTAATAGTTCTAATGTATCAAAAATACATCAGGCATACAAAAGCAACAGTAACAATCTACCCTGATTATTATTTATAGAACAACACGATGAGGTGTCTGGTTGTTGAGGTGATCCGTTATGTAAACAAGTAGTTGGTGTATTATGCTCTTTCTGACAGGATATCCCCTTATATCCTCTCCTCAGCAACAAGCCACACCTTTTCTGGTTAGTGGATTGCTTTACTGCTATCACATACTCTACAGCTAGGCTATTTCCAAACGTCCAAAATACAGCTGGGACTGTATTGCACATAAACATACAGTGGTCTGCACTTCATTGGGAGTCTATCGATGTGAAAATGAGCATTCAGTGAGCTCCGTCCACTTTGCGGTTAATCATGGAGGGCTGGAAGCCAGGGTGGCGGCGAGCATGCTTCAACAGGTGGTCACTCCGCATGAAGCGTTTCTCACACAGGGGGCAAAGAAAGCGCTTTCCCCCTGTGTGAGTGCGGGTGTGGCGGGCTAGTTCATCAGAGCGAGCGAACCTCTTCTCACAGCCAGGCCAGGTACAGGGGAAGGGCCTCTCACCTGGGGGACAGGAAGAAATGCATCAATGGATAATTCCTGTTTCTTGTCAGGTCACGATTCCACTCTATGCTCTTTTACTGCTCTTTTATCTCGTGAAGCACTTTGTAATTAATTGTTTTAGAAAGGTGCTATATATACATAAAGATTGATTGATTGATTCTTGAGCTTGAGAGTAGTCTAACTAACTTGGTTCTTTGGTAACTGCCATACAAACATGAAGTTTCAGGAACATTTAGTGATGTAATGGTTGCGTAATAAGATGCATATATTCCAGTCTCATGAAGTCCATAGGCCACTTTCATGATATTCACATGATTTTTGACCTGAAAAACAGAACTTTAGCCTGTCTTCCATGTGGAAAAGGCAACACACAGTGGGTCTATCTGTAAATTAGTTGAGGCAGGTCACTTTCTTCTATTTGGGTTCTATGTTTTCCCATTAAAGATAATTTACTTTGTTATCTGAATAGATGCTGTAGCCTAAATTATTAACTATTAATATTCTCTCTCTCTCTCTCACTCACACACACACACACACACACACCACCAGTACTACCTGTGTGCGTCCTCAGGTGCGCCTTCAGGTGAGAGGATTTCCCATACGTTCTGTTACAGTCTCTGTATGTGCAGCAGTGTCTTTTCACAGCTGGTGGGGTCTGACGCGCTGTGTTTGCAGTACTGGATGTCGTTGGGGAGGTCGCATCGGACAGGGTGGAATACCCGCTCTCCCAACATGAACTGCTGTCTGCGTCTCCGGGGTTAATAGAGTCACCAATGCTGTTGGACACTGGTCCAAACATCCCCTCTTTCAGCATGTCCAACACCTCCCTGTCCTCCACCGAGCCCTGGGAGAGGCTCTGCGAGGGCCCCACTAGATCAGAGATGCCGGGGGCAGGACAATGAAACACGGGTCCTGTGGAAATGGACACCAAGCACTCTGCGGCGAAGTAGTCCGTGTGCGCAAACGTTGCCATCCTGCGGAGGGAGTAGGTAGTTGGAGGGCTCTGCAATTACGCGACGGATTCTCCTTGTCTGAAACAACCCAAACTTAGATGGTTTTGGGGGAAAGAAAGCGTTCACATACTGCCCTCGTCTTATCTACAGCCTCGTGTCGTGCTCGGGTCAGTGTGTCGTGGAAACCGTGGAAATTCACGCCCCCGGCCCGGTGGACACGCAGTGACGACATCCACCCAGGCACCCACCCAACGGGACTGCAAGTCAGCACATTGCTTCCTTTCCTAGCACCCTTTCCTCATCCACTTGTATACCGTAGGCTAAATAAGACCATATGAAATAGGCTATAGGCGTCTGACAGAGATTGGCCTCTGGAATTAAGAGTTATCAGTGACTTACATTTGCTCTGCTGAATAATGTATAATAATCTGTCTCCTTTACCATTAATTTACTTAAGTGATGACAATGTGTTGCTTGTTAGGGATTAAAGTTTAAATTAACCCTGTTTTCAGTCTTTTGTTGCCAAGACCCAATGTATTCACAGTCCTTAGATATAGGCCAACATAAAAGGAGTTTTTCTGTGTTAAAGACAGCGCATTTGTGTGTGGAGGGGTGGTGGGTGTGTTTAACGCAGCAGGTCAGGCTGCACTAACTTTGCCTTGCTGTGCAGGGGGGATGTGTTGTTGCATCTGCCTTAATCTGTAAGAGCATTTGTAGTCCATTTACAAAGAGATAGCAGAAGTGCATGTGTGTGTGTGTGTGTGTGTTTGGGGGGAGGGTGAGCAGAGCTTAAGTTCCATCTGTCCGTGTCTCCCCACAACTCTACATGGTGGCAGACAGTGAGGGGAGGTTGGGACAGACTAGAGGCCTTGTACTGGTATCATTAAAACAGATCATTTGAACCTTTTTTGGCACAGATAATAACTAGGACCATCTGCTGCCCCACACACACACACACTTCAGCAAACACCACCAGTCAATCAAGCACTCATTCAATCTCTTGGACACCCATCAGCCAATTAATGGCCCGAGCCTTTCTCATGGTCACCCACGAGTCAATAGACCTTTCACTAATGGCATATCTTTATTCACTGGGTGATGAGTGGAAAATCGGGGACTGAATGGGACACACTTAACCTTGATTCCTTGAGAATAGGCAGTTCTCTGGCAGAGAGCACACATAAAGATGGAGAAAATACCTTTAAAAAGAGGGAGAGAACCATATTTATTATCAATTTGTGATTACGTTTCATTTATTTCCTATTCTCTCTTTAATTCTTGGAAAAAGACAATATCTTTATAACTAAAAATAAGTAAATAATAAACAATGGATACCAAGATGTGACGACACACAAAAAACCTGTCCACAGCTGGGTTACCCCAATCCTGACCCAAAGATAAAACCCATAGAGATCCATACATTTGAATCATAAAAGACATTTCAGTTTATTTTTAAACAAAAGCTTTTCACGTGTCTGCTTGAAGCGTCTCTGTCACAGTTCTTTATCCTCCCACACACAAGTTACTCTCAACATACCCCAACACACTACTGTGTTGTATTGATTATACTCATCACAATAGGGGGTAAACACAACCGAGGCTCTGCACAGTCTCTTATAAACAGCTTTGAAACAGCCCACAACCTGGTTTCTTTATGCTATTCAAGCTCTGTTCGTGTATGTGAAAGCAGACATGATAGAATCAAATACAATTATTTGCCTGATTGGTCTGAAAATTAGTTTTGGGAGCAATCTGACAAATGTATGTTTAATTTCGTATCCAAATATATAGTGGAAAGACATCAGACCAACCAGATAGATAAATAAAAAGTCAATCAAAGGACTTAAGTTTTAAACATTTCTTGTCTTTGGTTCTGAAGATACCAATATAAAACAGCAGGTACACTGGGTAAAACACACAAAAAATGGTTACATGTTGGTTCATATATACAAGCCTGAAAATCCAAACCCCTCTTCAAAAACAAATAAACAACCAAATATAAACACAGTCTCAGCTTTACTCCAAAAGAATCACTAACACTTAGTGATAACTAGGAAAGTTGAAAGGTGCAACACTCAGTGTCTGAGGTTAAAACGACAACTTTATTCAATTAGTTTAAAGTATTCTCAATTCCACTGCATTGCGGCAGTACATGATGGCATTCTGAGGAAGGCTGCATGAGTGGCCGAAACATCATGGTACGGTCATTTTAACCTCAGTTGCACCTTTCAACTTGTGCACCTCATGTCTGGTTGGTAGAGCAGTATATTTTTCATCAACTGATAAGTAGGAATACCATTAGCCAGAACAGACGGGGATTTTGCCATGGTGGTTAGTCAGAAATGGCGGAGTGTGTCTGAAACATGCAGTAAAAAAGAAGGGCATAGGATTTATCGTATCTGCCAACCTAAAATAAAACAAACAGGGCAGCCAACTGGCATACCTTTGTATCAGTTCATTTTGTATACTGATCACAATATTGTAACAGAAAACAGCCAGCAGAACAGGACAAATTATGTTGATTAAAGTGATATTTCCCCAAATGATTAGAGCAAAACAAGCAATAAATCACAAGTGCAATATAACATGGTCGAGCTAGAGTTTTCAATTGTCACAAATGAGACCAGCAGCTATAAAGGTATTACTATACATCACTGGTACTCAGTGCTGTGTAGCAAAATCAATGTTCAACCAGACTTTAAAGTGTTACAAAGAAGCTATCTATGTTAAGATATATCCAAAATAAGTACAAATACTTCACAATCATGTAGGACTACTACTTGCTCTTATCACCTTTTAGATTCAAATGAAGCCTGATAATCATCTAAGCCTAAGAGTTCTTGGTCAATGCAGAGAACAATGCATAGACGTAGACAAATATTATAAGTAGTTGTCGTAAAGATTGTAAACCAGAAAAGTGAGACAGGGAACAGACTTGAACAGAGAAATTCTGCAATCACACGCAGCCTATTTGCTGTCAAGCACAAACCAGTTTTTCCTGACAGATTAGCACAGTATAATGGCTGAGTAACAATGTCATCATTTTCGATAATAAATGACAAAATGCCAAACATTATCCACCCATCCAATTTCAAATGCCAAAATATCAGTGCCTCATAATAGCTCATTACGGTGCTCTTTGATGGAGCTGTTAAAACTCGAATTATCTGTAAACAAATAAAAGGAGGAACAATAGTGCAACTAATAGTGTAACTAAACATCTGTTCATGTGTTAGTCTGTCAGAGTGGGGATGAATTATGGTTAATCAAGTCCAATCAGAATGTGAAAAAAACATTCAGTCATTAAAATGAGAAAATGTATTCTCAATTATTTGTCAACAGCCTGAATCTACTGTAAGAAGTGTCCGGGGTGAAGAGTTTTCACTCACTTCCTAAACTGACAGAATTGCCCCTAAACATGGACTGGAAATAAGTAAGACAGACCAGGCCTTCAGACAGACAGATTTAGAGACAGGACATAAAAACAGGCTAGAGGTAGAAAACCAAGGCCTGGGTAATGTTAGTGTTCTTCCACTGTTCCCGATGCGGAGGGAAACGGGGGCTTCCCTGACAGCCATGACCTACAGGTGTGAGACATAAACACGAATAACAAAACGAAAACAAAAAAGGACATGGCTACAGGCTTTCAGATACAATGCTAAAATAAAGGAGATGGAGGTCCATTCCTTTTGAGTCTCATGAACTTCTGTCATTCTTGAACGGAGCCATTCCCACTCCAACACTGGGATACAGATGTGATGTAGGGAGGACCAAAGGCAATATGGAAATTTACCTGGAACAGTAAAGGAACCAGTGGTGAGCTGAGAGAGGTTTTGTGATGGCTCTTGGAGTCATACCCATCTTACGGCTTAAACATACTACCCGCGTTCATGATTAATTGAAATCAATGAAAGCTGCCCGAAGCTGCCACACAGCCCGCGTAACATCACGTTCGATGGCAGCGTCCAACGTCAAGAATAGCAGAGCTTGAATTCTCGATGGCTGACGCATGCGTTCGACGCAGGCTAGTGCATTGAAATAACGTTTATATTGGTTGTTTTCTGGTCCGTCCTGACGTGCTCTGTGGGGCAGGTAGAACGTGACGTTGACGCAGCGCTGATGACGACGTGACGTGACGCGGGTAGTGTGTTTAAGCCATTAGACACAGAGAAGGGTCGCTTTAAGTGGGCCAGGAGAGATGATAATGATGATAATGACGACGTTGGTGATGATGCTAGTGGTGAGGTGTGATGGTCAGGCGTGCTGTGCTGCCAACTCCTGTCCTATGAAGCGGCGCAGGCGCTCCAGATACTGGCTGTACAGTTCGATGTCGTTGTGTCCCGCTCCTTCCACCCAGAGAGGCTCCACCGCCTTGGGGCAGCGCTCGAACAGGGCCAGGCCGTGGGAGAAGTCAATCACCTCGTCCTCCGTCCCATGGATGATCAGCACTGGAGACGTGATTTTGGACACCTTTTCAATGCTGAGAGGGAAAGAGAGGGCATAAAGGAAGAAAAGAGGTCAGAGTTTAGTGATATCCATCCCTCTATCATTTACTTATCCAGATCAGTCCCACTGAGATCAAAAATCGCTTTTGCGAGAGAGAGCAAAGGAGGACCCTTAGCAGAGAACCAGAGAAAAGAGACAAGAGTTTAAGTGGTCCAATCCTAAAACAAGCAACAAGTTTATCAAAGTAATGACATTTCCCCATAATTGCATTTCTATACAGCTTTCAACAGCTTTGAAAAACGATTGCTACAGTTTTCTTGCCCATCTCTTCACAAGCTTTGGGGACAGTAAACAAAAGTGAGTCTTGGGACCTCAGACTGCCCTCCGTATTTCTGTTGAATATACTATCAATATAACACAAACAGCTTTATTCAAAAAACTGGCACCTACTTTTACAAAATAATTGCTGGCATGAAAGTAAAGCACACCATGGGTTACTCTTAAAATGATGTTATCCCAAGACCTTTGCAAGCGCATGGAATATGGATAGATTTAAATAGAATAACATAAAATTGCTGCTGCAGTAGAAAGAGAGACAGAAACAGAAAGAGAGAGAAACAGAGAGAGGGGGAGAGAGAGAAACAGAGAGACAGAGATAGAGATATGGGGGAAGCCAGCTGGACCGTAGACTAGCACGCCCACTCTGATCTAGCAGAACAGGAGAACACTGGAGGCTTTCTCACAGTTCACAACACATAGTGAGGCATCCCCTGGTCCCTACCACTTCGTCTCCTCACCCACTGGTACCGTCTGGGACGAGGCTATTGGCTGCTATACACTTTGCCAGAGTTTCTTTTTTTGCAGCCAGGGGTTAAAACAAACAAACAAACAAACAATTTTTTGTTTTTCCAAAAGGTAAACCTCATGAAGTTTGGATTGCATTTAAGCAAAAATTTGACCCATAGGTGCTACTAAACAATATATATTATCCACTTCTGTACCAAGAATACTTTTGTCAGGACAAGAGATAATGAAGATGAAGATAATTAAGTCATTTTTTCTCAGTTTCACTGTCTTGGTCTTATGCAGTTACTGCCCTTTAGCTTTGTAGGGCAGAATTGTATATGAAGTACAAAATATAAAATCTCTGCAAAGTAATTAAGTTAGTGCAGCAGATAACTGAAAGAATCGCTCAAATTGTGACAGAAGCGTAACATTTGGCACAAATACTCTCTAAAGGCCACTCTTTTGGAAAAAGGCGCTGGTCACTCAAAAATTCAAGATGGTGGCCATTTTTCAAGATGGCCGCCACCTAGATCTTTAAATTACGTTTTCTCATAGAAATTGGTTGAGTTTTCAGATTAAGGAGGTTTTTGGTGTTGTTTCTCATGTGTTAGAGTCTAACACATGAGAAACAACACCAAACCATGCAGAAGCCATGGTCAACCTGAAATTCAAACATGGTGGCCATTTTCCTAGATGGCTGCCATCTGGATTGTAAATTGAAAACATTCTCATAGAATTTGATTGGGTTGTCCAATTTAGGAGGTTTCTGTGTTATTTTATGTTTTAGATTATGCTGAAACCAATTCTGCAATCAAAAAGAACAAAAATGAATGATAACATATCATGATGACAGCAGGGTAGGTGATTGGCTCTAGTTGCCGTTTCCACCAGTTGTCCGCAGTGGTCGTAGACCATTTTTTCTAAAAAGGCTCCATGGTCAGGAGAGGTTGTTTGACTGTGTTTTGTCTGACCTCTCGCCCTCAACCTGTCCGGTTGGTAAAACCTGCCAGAAGTCGCCTCCCACCGGCATAGCAAAATGGCGGCCATTTTGAATTTTTGCGTGGCCAGCGCCCTTTTTCAAAAGAGTGGACCTTGAAGAGTATTTGTGTCAAAGTTTACAACCAGCCACCCATATTCTATAATACTACATATAAGAGCCTGTTGATAGTAACTAGAATAAATGAAGAAATCTGATGTTGTGACAATATTTAATCCTTTTGAAGAGTCGAACTTGAAATCACACAAATCTGCCTTCCAACTCTGCATCTATTGAGCAATATTAGTAAGACTTCCATAAAAAGGTCTGGTAATTATTGGTGTGATATGACGGTAATTATATATGACATCATCAGCAGTGAATGAGGAAAATAAAGTCTGTATAGAAGGTGACACAAATATGATTTAGATGTGCTTCTGTGCAGCTGAATATCATCTTTCAAAAGAGGCCAAATAAGAATGATTGCTGTGTAGTGGGAACACTCCTGCTTGATCACACAGACCTCAGGGGCCCGAGTTTTACTCAGAAATACAGTCGGCTTTGAATGGCCAAGTCCCCTTAATAAAAGACATGATGCCTGTAGATGGACCAAAGAAAGACATTGAAACTGCAACCATAGCACATAAATGTCACCCCCATGAACAGGAGTTGTTCTTACAGCGCAGATGTTTGTCTTGGACAAGAAGTACTTTCACAATTGCAAGTTGCAATTACCCTCTTCTGTTGGAAAGTCTGTAATTATGTGGAAATGCCAACAGGCAGCCAAACAGTCTGTGTAATATATGTGTGTGTATCATGTATACACGACAGCCTCATTTAGGGATTTTATGAGAGAGGGGGTGGCAGAGAGAGAGGGAGTGAGAGACACAGGGCCTCATTATTTAAATACTTCTTTTGGACAAATGTGGCCCTTACAATCAAATCTAACCCAAAGTTACGAGTTATCTTGATTGTTCAATTTTGTGTAATATATCAAAAGCTAAAACTAAACTAAATCCTACCATTACTGTATTGTCACGTGAATACCATGATCATTTTCATTTGTTTCTAACAATGAAATCTAGAAGAGTGTCAAACATTACTTTTATACAAAAAAGAGAGTGGTGGAGAGAGATACAAAGAGACAGAGACAGAGAAAACAATATTGATATCCACAAGTCAGAGACTCACTTGGGGAAGGCGTCGAAGCAGTAGGTTTTCTTGGTGTCGGGGAAGGCCACTCTCATGCCAGAGGTGAGAGGGGAGTGAAGGACCACGGCAGCACACTCATACCGTGACGCCAGGTCTACAGTGGGTACTGTGCCAATGCTCTGTCCATACAGGATAATATTCTCTGGGCTAATGCCATACCTGGTTAAAACACACAATAGCATTGGCAAAGAGACAGAGATATGGTTCTAATATAGGCTAACCAACGTAGTGCTCTGTAGTATGCTGACTGAGTACAGTACTGACAGAAATATGAAGCAGGGCAACAGCTGCAATGAGGCAGCTCCGCTTTGCACTAATGAGACACTTTGTCATGCTACAATGTCCTTGAGACATTTACCCCCTGCCTCCCTTCTCTCCATCCATGCATCTCACTGTCTCTGTCCCACTGCATCTGTCACCGCTAACTGTCCTCACGTCCTCCCAACTGCAACCCAATCCCTCCCTTTGCCACTTTTCTTTACCCCTTAATATCTTTCTCTACTTAGCCCTCCTCTCCACCACCACTTACTTCTCACTCTGTACCTGTCTCTCCTCTCACAACAGAGATAGCCCTAACACGATGATGTTTGAACCCCTCTACATACTAGTTTCTTTTCCCCTGCACATGTACGTTCTATCTAGCATGGCAGAGCTGTGGTCTTGTATGTACCTACAGAGGTACAGCGTAATGTAGAGACTGCTAAGGTTAAGGGCTTGATTTCCTCCTGGGCTAACTGAAAATATGTCCAATCACAGCACTGTAAGGGCTAACTGAAAATATGTCCAATCACAGCACTTTAAGACACTGTATAATCATCCCTTGAATGGCATATATATGCCAATTATATCATAGCATACCGCGTGCGCAGGGCGTGCCAGGCAGCATCTATGTCTGCATAGAGGTTCTTCTCAGAGGGCTTGCCAGTGCTGACACCGTAGCCTGAGTAGTCGTAGGAAAATATGTTGCAGTTGATGCGAGTCCCAAGGCCGATGTAGAAGCTGCTCATCTGGCCCAAGTCTACTGCGTTACCATGGGAGAAAAGCACTGTAAATCTGAGAGGATACACAGACAGAGGAAAGGGGGTTAGTACATGGGCCAACAAATATAGTGTTACACACAAAGTCAAAGATTTTAATCCCTGGCAGTGACTTCATTTATATAGTTGGTAATACAGTACACATACGGTCTATACAGCATTTTCATTTGTGTATTTGGATCCTTGTTGTCTATATCCTAATTTATTGTCAAGGTCTACATCATGTATTGTAGCTACATTACCAAGCCATATCTTTCCATTTGTTTATAGAGATCAACATTTGTTAGTCATGGAAGTCTTCCTGTGGTCCACACTCATTAATAGACATGCATGCGCACACAAAATACTTAACATTATATTTTAGTCATGTATCTGACACTCTTATCCAAGGTGACTAGACAAGATCACTTTAAAGAAACTGTACACCTTTGCTTGAGTACATATGCCATATGATATGTATGAATACTGGAAATTCTATTGGACTTCAAGTGAAGCCAAATAATGAGGCGTCGCAGATGGAATTAACAGCAACTTTAAACAGTGGCATGTTAAAAAATGAGGATAAACAAGTGAATTCAAGAGTCTGATCTGATAACTCTCACAGCACTGAATCTAATCTAATCATAAGCAACCTGTTGTTAAGACAGAAACGACCAGTTTACTTGGATCCTGTGCCAATAATTCTCTAACTGGAACTGCCCAGTGTTGGGAGGATTGGTTTACCAAGATGGAGCCATGTGAAATGACTCACTTCTAGACATTTTGTACAACCTGAGTAACAGGGTATCCACTGTAAAACCTAGGTATTATAGCCCTTGTCTTTTATTCATTAATGCATGTTGCACTCTCCAGAGCAATCTGATACTTTTACACAAAGATTGTTTGAGTTCCTCCTTCTGTTTATGAACCCATATAGGCCAAGGCTTTGCTCTTGGGCTTTCTACTCAGACCGTGGCATAACAATGACTGCCATATCAGGTCTAGTTTGGATTGATTCTTGTGTAATACTAGATAGACATTCATACAAGATAGACAGACTGTAACACAAGCCTGTCCATTTCTTTTTAATTTATTTGGTAAATTAATCAGCAGCAGCACAGTGCAGCAGGATAGGGACCTAACTGAAGCCAAATTATTTTTCCTCTCAACACAAAAAAATATTGCTTAAGCTTATGCCAAGTGACATGATCACCACTCATAACATATCTACCAATCACTGCCTATAAACTCAGTGGCACAAACCTACAGCAATAAATGACTGATAAAATGAGAATGGGCTTCAGAAAAGGAAATAAATGGCCAAAATAGATAGACAATGATCCCTGAAAAAAGCAGGAAGAGCACAACTTTGAGACAGCTGACTCAACAAGGAGACAAGTACAGGAAGTAGGGACGTGAGCAAAAAAAAAAAAGAAGAGAGATAAGCAGAGGAGACAAGAGAGGAGGGTGTGGGGAAGTTTCTGAGGCAGTGTGACACATTGACATAAAGGAGAAATAGGAAAGGGTAAGCATGTTGTAGCCTATAATGCACTGAACAATCAATTAATTAGTACATGTCAATAGATCCAACATCCACTCAAAAGGAAGGCAAACCTTTCAAACGACCCACCTGGCATTAGGGGCACAGCGAATGTACATGCAGCCGACTCTGTTCCCTCGGCTGGAACGAGTGAGGAACACCTCTGTGGTGTCCAGCTCTCTCTGGGAGTACTGAAACTCTGCTCGTTCTGTCAGGTGGAGCTTCCACTTCCCCTCCAGAGCTCCAGCACCCCCGCTTCCCCCAACCGCTG
>OMLI01077928.1:0-12360 GCA_900302605.1 Rondeletia loricata | reverse complement strand
GCTCTCATGTTTCAGCTTCCACTGCTCAATAACATTTAGTAAGTTCACACTTGTATAAATCTTACATATGAATGTGAATGCTCATCCAAGCCTGTAATGTTTTCCCATTACTCTCCTCCCATTCCCATGAACCTGCTGCAACAGCTGTTTCACAGAATGTAAAAAATGTCCTATTTAACACGTTATTTAATGATGTAATCACTCACGAGCTCAGATTGTTCTGAAAACAAGTGAAATATCTGCCAACAGGGATTTCACTTGTTTTAAATGCACCTCAACAAACAGGTGACACCCCGCCTTAAGGAGCTGCTGACACTAACAGGATGTCATTCGTTTTCAGTGGAGAGTTTTAGTTTCCCATGATGGTTTAATGCTGTTTCAGAGGCTTTTCCATTCTGCCAAGAGTCAAATTCATGAGGAAACACTGAATACTTGGCATCAAAATGGAAAAATTTAAAGATAATACATCTCGGCACAAAATATTGGCTATCAGTGACTTCATCTAAAAATATCGGTATAAGCCTTCGAAAACAGATATCGGTCGAACCCAAGTTTTGGATAAAGGTGTCCACCAAATGGCAGATGTTATTTAAAAAAACAGTCTAGTTTCAGTCCTACCTGATTCCACGTCCAGAGAGTACTTGTCGATAGACAGGTTCATGGTCTGGTAGGCTGTGTTGGCGAAGTCCTCCAGGATGAGGTAGATGACGTTGGTAACGCCCCTTGGTACAGGCTTACCGAACCTCATCCTGCTGTTCACCACAATGCTGCCATTTCTGAAGTTCAGGATCTCCAGGTTCTGGAAGTTACTCAGGTTGGACTGCAGGTACGGGACCAGCTGCCAGGTAAAGTGAAAGACGTGTTAAGGGCAGAAGATTACAATCGCATAATGTTGAGCATTTGTGGACTATATAATATAACTGTCACAAAAACATGTTTCTCCAAAAAGTCTACTTTTCAGGAATGAAGAAAATCAGATTTGTGACCGCATATTTCTTTTACATGTTCTCGTGGATTTTAAATGTTTTTAAAGGTTCATAACAAGTTACAAATATTCCCACAACAGCAGTGATAAATATACAATATGGGTCTTGTTTATACGGTCGGTAATAGGCCCAAATATGTCCACAAAGATGTACCATTGCTTGACTAATTGATGATAACCATACATGTTGAGGGAAGATAAACATATTTCGAGTGATATAGTCTACTCTCTATCATGTCTTGCACTGTCCCTTTGCACTGTATATGGGGCCCTGTTGTCCCTGTACCATGTGTGTTGGTTTGTATGGTGAATATGTAAGTTGTCATTATGTCCCTGTGCCAATGCCACCAAGACTAATTCCTGTACATTCATTGAACTTGGAGATTAAAGTGGTTCTGATTCAGATTCTGAGTGTTCTCACCAGTTGTAAGAACCGTTGCTCCAGGGCCTTGTACTCAGCCGAGCTCTTGTTGAAGAGGTCCATGGAGAACATCATATTGGTCACCCTGAGGCTGAAGAACACTGTCAGGGCCCTGCCAGGGCTGGTCGGCAAGGCGATGGCCTCGAGGTCCGACCCCTGGGCCACGCTGGAGAAACCGCTGCTGTCGCCTTCCATTACCGTGCCATCGTATTGGAACACATCGAAACTGACATTGATGTCAGGTGTGTCCGAGAAATCTGTCTCGAAGGATTGGATCTCGGCAATTGGAGCACTGTCCTGGACTTCATGGGTGTCCTGATCTGAGGAAGTTGGTATTAGAAGGATATTACCTTCTTCCTCCTCAGAAGTTCCTGTCAAGGCGATACCTGAGTCTTCATCCTGCGCTGAAGCACTGGGCAACTTTTCTGTGGCACCAAGCGTTGGCTGGTAGAGAGAAGGCAGGATCGTTGGAGCACTTTCTGTCTTGTTCACAATCACCATCGAGAGTGTTGAATGAGGCGCGGCTGAAGACGGAGTGCTTGCCGGGATGTCGTCCATGTCCTCCGCAACGTCTTCGTGGATTGACTGCTCGTGCTGAATGGATTCCTCGTCCTCTGGCGCTGAATCTGACACACGAGTGAAGGGAGAGTCCTTCTCAGGTGAGAGGGAAATGCTGTGGTCTGAACTTACAGACACAGTGATGACCGGAGCAGCGGTAGTTGTAGTTACGACCATGACTTCATCCTCAGCCAGGTCCTCCTCTGAGATATCAACGGCTGGGACTGTTGTTATCGCAGGATCAGAGTCCCCTACATGTTGCTCCTCCAAAATCTCAACCTCATGGTCTTCAGTCCCTGGCACCAGTAGTGTGGGTTTTTCTGTGAACGCTTCAATTTCTGGTGGCTCTGCAGTGATTATATCAAAGATGGACTCTTTGACTGTAACCGACTCCACTTCTACAAAGGTAGGTGACTCTCTAGCAATTTGTGTTGTGTCAGTATGAGGGGCTTTGGGTGCTTCAGGCTCACCAATGATTACAACCTCCTCCACTACAGTCACGCCTTCTTCTAAGCTAGGGCTAACTGTAGCTGCTGGAACCTCAACCACCACTTGATTAGTTTCCTCCATCTCAGATATTTCTACAGTGATTCCTTGGGTCTTGACTACTGTATCTTTTGGCCCTGCCAAAACAGGGGCCTCGCTTGTCTGAGCTTCTGGTTCACCGGAATCTGTGACAGGTGCTACGATGGTGTATGGTTCAGTTGAATGGTAGTCATCATAGATGCCGGAGGCCTCCGCTGTTTGCATGGAGATTTCAACAGTCAGGGTTCCCGTGGTCCAGAATACAGGGGCCTGGGTGGTGGTTGTATAATGCGGGTCTGTGCTGATGTCCTGCGTGACCAGAACCCGGTCCAGAAACGGTTCCTCTATGCCTCCGTCCTGCTTCAGTTCCTCAAAGGTGGGAACCAAATCATCGTCATCAGCTGGGGATTCAACGACAACACCTTCCTCTTCCTCGTCCCCTTCTTCCTCCTCTGTCGCCTCCAGATCAGGCGGTGGGAGCACTTCCAGGCCAGCATCTCCCTCCTCATAGAACTCTGTCCCTTCAGAGGTCAATGCTGGCTGCCGGGACCAGAGATCAGTTCCCTGGCCATCCCCAGAGAAGCCAGAGCCAGAACCATCATCCAGAGCTCCCTCAGAACTGGCAGTGGGCTGAGGTTTAGCAGGAGAGGAGGCGGAGGTGCCTCCAGGACCGACCGCATGGTCCCCTCTGGGGGTATCAGCTCCTGTGCCTGGATTGTTGCTGAAGACAGATCCCTCATCCTCAATATTTCCATTATCTGTAAACCAGGAAAACACATGGAGAGGTTTATGGCCGGGATCTCCCTCCTCAGCAGTGGAGAGCTACACTACAGAGTATGGAATAGGAAACCTCTGAAATTCTGATGAAATGAAATTCTGAGAAAAGGCATCTGTAATGAGAATTATAAGGCTCCATCTGTGTTTACATTAAGCTCTGAGTATTTAACTTTTCACATCCCAATGAGCAAACCTGATAGAAAAGGGTTTTTAACCTGAGCAGTGGGTCCAATGGGAATAAATGGGATCAATTGCTGGCTGGGATTTATTAAGATTACATTTGCAAAAGTCATCATCTTAATTATGTCTATTATCTATTTGCAATGTTTTTCTTTTCCACTGTTTGAAAGGTTATATGATGTTATTTTGATGAAGTTAATTCAAATTCTAATTAAACCTTTTGAGCCTTTTTTGATCTGGGTTTTGGTAAAGAAACCCTTTTGCTAGTTTCTAAAACCTAACTTCATCCACATGTGAACAACAGTTTGTAGATAAATATTTGATGAATCATTCTTTCATTCTTTCAGCTGTAATTTCTGAATTCCACTGTCACAAATTGTTGATGTTGGTAATAATTTGAATTCACCAACTTTTTCTACTGTTATTGTAAATTGCTCTGGATGAGCATAAGCTTAATGACTAGATTGTAATTTTTAATTGCACATTCACTTACTGCCTTGTGTAGCGCTGCTCGGCCCCAAGTCCAAGGCCTTTTCAGGGACTGCCACTGGAGGGACTGTGTCGTTGTCCAACAGGAGGACATCATTTTCGCTCGCCACCTCGGTCTGCATCCCCTTCCACGGGTCGAAGAACAGGAAGTCCTCCTTTTTCAGGAAAACATCGGTGCTGTCCCCTTCCTGTCCAGGGGCATCGGGTGGCTTCTCCGCCGCGAGGACATTATCCTGGAAGAGAAGAGAGAGATTCACTCAGTTTACTCATGTGCATGTGCATGTTAGGGCTTGATAGTATGTCTTCATCTGATGGAGCCTGATTGGACCTCATAAGTTTGTTTTGGGGTAGGGTTAGTGTTAAATATATTGTTTAAAAATACCAGAACTGGCTAAATTTAGCACTGTAGTCATAAACAAGCTAATTAAATAAAGCTCTTTACACTTTGTACTCTGTTCTGGTTTAGACAGTTGTTTGGGCTCAGATCAGGCCTGGTTCAAAGGTTGATGCCCAAGTAAACCTCTAATGGGTGCGATACTCTTGAGTAGAAGTGAACTAGTGAACTTCTGTGTGTCTATCACATTTGTTCTGCAAACATTATTTTATAAGAAGGATTGGCGTAGATCACAAAAAGAGACATTTTGTGAAAATAAAGTAAAACCTTCACTCAAGTGTTAAGGATAAATAGAACCAGACTGAATCTGTGCACTATAGTCTCTTTGAGAGTAAAACTCCAAACATCAGTCAGTTTTAAAAAACTATGGCATGACTCCAATCACTATCCAAAAGAACAAAAAAACTTTCCCCTGCACTCTATCATCTTGATCATTCTAGGGTCACGGGAATATTTGTTCCATCTATTCTCTGTGTGCTGTGACCTCTGACCCTTGACCTCCTTACAACTGGTTGCTTGTAATGTTGGTGATCTAGGAATTGATGCTTATTCTACTGTTGACCTCACTGGCTCGTCGATCGAATGACTCAAATTAAATAAAACTGTTTTATGACTTTTAGGATTTGTTTTTAGCGTTTTTATATCGTTATTGTTTTATAACGTTTTTTAAGTCGCTTTCTATGTTTTAATGATTTTACTTGCTTCATTTATGGCAATGCAATTTGTAATGTTGATTTTGAAAAGTGCTATGCATGTCAAGTTTACTGAAATGCACAACGGAAACAGAATCAAACCAGACAAGTATGTATTATGTATATATTTCCTCTATCCTTAAAATTGATGATCCCTACAAATTTAAAGGGCCGGATTCCCACTATACATGAAGAAACCATGTTTTGGTATATTAGGGCCTCCACATATGTTTTCAGGTACCCAGTAAATATTGATATTTTTGCATTACTGGCAGCTCCCTTCCTTATTTTGATTATTGTTTGCCTCCTGTGCGCCTTGCCAGTTGTTTCCACACTATTGTTGAAATGTCAAGTGGAAATATAACAAAGTAAGTCCTCCAAACAGTAAAACCCATCGGTGGACCAGACCGTCCAAGCGAACAGCGCTGTGTTGTCTCTCACCACAATTATAAACAAACCTTTCTGTTGCGCCTCCAGGGAATCAATAAAGTCTTTTCACGTCAAAGCAGACCGGCTCTATAATGAATCGGCTTCAGATGTGCTCTGCTTTAACTAGCTGTAGCCTACGTGCATGAGAGATGACTCAGTAAACATGATTTAGCCAAAGCGTGAATGTAAATCTGTTTAGGTTGTTGGGGGGAGGGGGGGGGTAAATATGAGTAAAGCAGATTTAGTCCAAATTGAAAGTTATTACTGCGTTTCCATAGCAGCAGACGTTTCTTTGTAGTTTGAGGGGAAGCAGGGAAGAGATGAGAGGCCGGCCATCATAAATATGTGTCCTCCTTTCCTTCGACGCACATTTGGTTCTTTTATGATTGAGAACGTTTGACAGACACTGAACTTACATGCATCTTGAGAACAGCTTAGAAAAGCTGCCAGCTTGTTTTTGCTAAAAGCACTAAACTGTATCCGCACAGGAAATCTATTTTCAAATGCCTGTTTGGTTGGTTTCTCTGCAGGTCAGTCTTCTGTTTTGTTGGTTTCTCTGCAGGTCAGTCTTCTGTTTTGTTGGTTTCTCTGCAGGTCAGTCTTCTGTTTTGTTGGTTTCTCTGCAGGTCAGTCTTCTGTTTTGTTGGTTTCTCTGCAGGTCAGTCTTGAACTGAGTGCGTACGTTTACATGCATGCTCATATTGCAGTGTTGTTTCCACCATTGAGGTTATATTCTGTTAGTTAGTTTGTCTGACTGTCAGCAGGATATCTCAAAAACTGATTTCCATGAAATGTGGTGGACAGATCGGGCCAAGGAACAATTGATTCGATTTTGGTTATCCTTTTAGCCATAACTATGAAACTAACAGAGATAGAGACTTGATTCCAAATCCTAAGGGGATGTTTGCAGGGTCAAGGAGTCAATTTCACTTAAAATGTAACGTAAGTGATAGGAACGATGTGTTTGGGTGTAACAGCGAGTTGTTCAGCATTGGCGGAGGTTCTAGGTTCTAGTTTTTCAGTCATTTTCACGACCCTCATTCCTCTTCAGGGTCACTTCACACTAGCTAGGTGTCATGGGACTGTACAGCATCTGGACTTGATTCTTCATCCTTATCTGATCAAAATAATCTTTTCAACTTCTCTATTTCCCCCATCAACATTTGTTGTTGCATTCAAATTTTTTTCTAAATAAACATTTGTTTTAAGCAGTCCTCAGTGGGATCAGTGTGACTCACCATGTTGTCGAAGGCGTCTGCTGGTCGCCTCGTAGGTTTCCCTGAAGGCAACAAGTTCTCCACTGCAGAAAAGACGAGACAGAGTTTGAGATCTATTAGACATGTTTCATACTTTTTACATTCATGAGTGCTTTCATATCATTTAACAGGAACTCCCTAGGAGTTTAGGAGCAGCTCTCTGTATTAATTAAATCTTGAAAAGTATGAACCTGGACAAAGAAAGATATGGCTGTCTGGTGAAAACCTTATATCAACAATTTTAGTGATTTTCATGTTTTCATTTCAACTGAAGGATTCATGGTTCCTCTCCAACCTCTTGGGCTGATGAAACTGTCATCAATCTAAAATCAAGGCTTCTTACTTTGTAAAAAGTTGACATTTTGGAGATACCAGGTTTTCACTTGACAACAGCAATATATTACCTGAGTCTACTTTGCCACATCAATATATGAGTTAGACAATATTTAGTTGATAATGAGAGTGGTTTGATTGGTTTGATTTTCTGACAAATTAGCACGTGAATGCAGCCAACATGGAAGTCCTGGATGTCGGACTTTCCCAGCAGCACATGGACGCAGTATAATAGTTCAGACTAAAACATTATAATCATCTAATGGTGGAAATCCCAGATCCACCGAAATCTAATCAACTGATCCTTGGGCCAAGAGCGATCTGTCCACCACATTTCAGCCAAATCAGTTTGTAACTTCTTGAGATATCTTGCTAAGAAACTGACAACTTCGCTGGCGGAGGTAAATATCGACAACCATAAAACAATAAAAACGTACTCCATCTACATGCTGTTTCAGAGAGTAAAACATAACTTCTACTGGAGATACCGTATCGTACCGTTCTCCAGCTGCAGCGAATCGGGCTCCATGTCCAGGCTGGTGTTGGTCATGAAGTTGTCCTTGTGCAGGGCCTCGGTGATGAAGTTGCGGAAGTCGGTGACGGTGTAGATCACGGTGGGCTGCTCGGCGGCGCCGAGGTAGTTCTTCTCCACCAGGTTGTTCTGCAGCGTGATGAAGTCCATGGTCTCATTGCTGACGCCGGTGCCGTCTACCTCCAGGGTGACGGCGTAGTGGACCAGAACCACCAAACCCCTGGGAGAGAGGGAGGAAGACAGACCCCAAGTCAAAGCAGCAATGCGGGTAGCATGCTAGCCAGTTTGCAACACTCTCTACATAGCAAGCTAACAGTGCCAGATTATCCTACATCAGACAGCTCATCAAGATGAGTGACAGGTGTTGGGGCGGGAACTGGACCAGGGGGAGGAGGGCGGGACTAACAACACACTCCGCAACCTCAAGGCTAAAAGTTGCGTATTGTAGCTTTAAAACATTTGGAATATTTCCAAGCTTTGCTTTGATAACCACTGTGTGTGTTTTCCCACATAACTGCTCATATCCGCAATTGATTATCTGAACTTTTAGGGGATATTGGATTGCATGTAAGCTCTCATTATAATCATCCTGTCATCTGACTATTCAAAACACATCTGGTCATCTTGTCTCTGTTATTTCAAGTCTATTCACGCACCTCTCCTGACCCACATACTTCATCCTGAGGCCTATTTTCACAGCGAGCGTTTAAGAAAAGCAGAACCTGTTGAGTTTACAACCGTATCGACTTTCTCCTGCGCCGCCTCCTTCGGCTTGGCTTCCCCCGGCAGCCGTGTTTAAGGCCGCATGCTAAGAGGCCTTTACACGGCCTGCAAGAGCAAACTGCGGGGAGTTCAGGTAAGTTTAAGAGTCTCTCCGAGCTCGCAAAGTGAACTTATCCGTGCGGTCGGGGAGGTAAACCGCCGTGGGGGAACCTGGCCCGGACGCCCGGTTGACAGCGAGGAGGGAAGAAAATCGAGCTTGTCATAAACCTTTAACGGTAATCCCATGGCGGCTGCAGGTGGCCAGCGAGCGGGCGAGGGACTTATCCCTCTTAAGGGGCGATTGGGGGAGTCACTCGGTGATGCCTTCCCTCAACAATAAGTAAACAACAATGAGGTGCAGAAGAGAAAGAGATCAGCACACTGCAGCACTGAACTGCAAAAAATATGAATATTAACAAGCCATTTAGTCTTCAAATCTCACTTTTCATTAAAAAAAAATCCACCCAGATCGAAACGTTTCTAAGACAGGCGGCGAGGTTGGAGCGAAACCCTGGTGGAAATCCTGACCAGGACAGATGAATTTCCCATCAGGACCTGAGAGGACGAACTCACGGATCGCCTCAACAACACGATGGATTTATCAGACTGGTGCATCTTCAGTCTGCTGTGTTTCAGAGCTCTCTGGGCCACTGTGAACGCTTCTGCTGTGTGTGTGTGTGTGTGTGTGTGTGTGTGTGTGTGTGTGTGTGTGTGTGTGTGTGTGTGTAGTCAAGGTTTTACAAAGATTGTTTGTGGGTTATGATCTGACATGCTTACCTCTCCAGGTCCTTCTGTGGCCTGAGGAGAGAGAGGGAAAGAAACAACACAGATATATCATCCCATGTCACTGAAGTCAGCTCTTATATACTCGACTCTGTTCTGGCTGTGTACTTATATATTTATACCTATTTATACTAGCGATGTTCAAAACACTCCAAACCCAGTGCAATATTCTGTGGATCTGAATATAGTTCTGTCTTGTATCTTATGGTTATACAAACTTCTATCTATCTATCTATCTATCTATCTATCTATCTATCTATCTGAGTGGAATATTCCCAAAGCAGGAATGATGATGCCAAACATTTAAAGAATCAATGGTACTGAACGCTGGTCAGATATGGACATACTGTCTGGTAAATGATTGGGAATCTCCTGTGATGAAAACAGATCTCTACCTGAATTCAGTGACGTAGACGCTCTTGAAGCCTGGTAGCCTCTCAAAGGCATCTTCGATCTAGAGGACGAGGACAGAGGAAACATTTAGTGTTCAGATCTTCACATCAACTGCTTTACAGCTCTGGTATCAGTTTCTGTAGGGATGGTGACACACGAAGTGGGTCAAAGGGTCAAATCCTATTCAGATGCTGCCTGCTCCTATGTGACTGAAGCAACAACACTGAGTTGGCTATACTATACATTTGGCTACTACATTTTAAGTACTTAACTGAGATTGACTATTACCAATATACAGATTCCTGTGTGCCGATAGTCTTATAAAGAAACAGCCGTATATTGAAGACATAGGCTAATGCAGTGTGATGCAATCTTCTGCTGAGGTGATTCCCCAAAACCTCTGAGGAGCGTCGGGTTTCCAGACTGACTCACTGGCTGCGTTTCCAATCAAGTCTTTTTATGCGAATAATGATCTGCCTGGAGAGGCTGGACAGACAGCAGGTTTGGATTAAATTGCCTCATAAGGGAAAAGTTAGTCGTTGATAAAGAAGCAAATAAATATGTGATAAAGACTTGTTAGTGTGAATATAATGTGAATACAATGCACATTTGCATATCATCTACATTGCTGTAAATGCACATACTCGCTTATATATATATATATATATTATCTTTTGTTTCGGTTGGATGTGTTTTCTGACTCAGCCGATGGAAACGCACCTGATCTGATCTGTATATATCATCAGTCTGTGATGTTCAATACATTCCAAGTATTGTAAGTGTTGTAATTTACTTTTTCTTAAGTTAGTGATTCCCTACATTTCCCAGAATGCCTTTCGACAACCCCCAGATAAGAGGTGTCAACTTTCAGCTGTTGGTTTTACGTGTAGGTGGAGAGAACAATAGTAAGAGCAAGAGAGAGTTTTTCCAGTCGACCCTCACTCAAACCCCAGTCAGTGAACTCAGCTGTCCTGTTTAGTTAGGAGTCCACTGCTGTAACCCTCTTTTCCTCTCTCTGTCTCTTTCTCTTGTGGGCTAACTCCTGCTGTTTCTATTACCCCGTTATCCACTCCATATTCCCTCATTAGTGACCTTGACCCTGACATAAAGACCATAAACTGGGTTTCCGCATCACTGCCAGTGGACTGGAGCCTGAAACTCTGCCACAGAGACTCCCAGCGGTACGGGAATACACCGCCACTTTCTGCTTTCCCGGCAGAGGTCATTTTTCCACCGCCGTCACACCAACTCCTTCACCAAAGTAACTTATAGTGAGTCATTGCTCATATGTGCTCTCTGAATTTTCCAGCAAAGTCTCTCCCTCTCTCGCTCAGGCTGTGCGTACAGCTGGCGAGGCCGAGGAAACTGAGTTTTAAAGCGTGAAGATCCTTCATGTACGAAAACAGGTGAGCTCTTTCAACCTGAGCCAAACTCCTGAGTCTGTGCTCCGTATCAAACCACAAGAAAGTTCATTTTGTGATGAGTGTACATCCTGGATGTCAGGGAGACGTCAGGGAGAGAAAGGAGGAGGAGAAGAGGAGAGGAGAAATTACAAAACGGAGTAAAAGATGGAGGAGAAGGAGTTGGCAGGATATCCACCAGTCACTACAGGAAAAACTAAATCTGGCTGTTCATTACAACGCACGTATCTTTTTCTCAAAAATAAGACAATGCCAGAAATGTGGGCCATGTTGAAAAAATATGAACATCTATCAGACACAGACTTGGTCAGCTGGGAACACATGGATGATTTTGGTATGTTCTCATCACTTAAGTTGACCAATGACAATCGCTAAAAAACTTGGTGTATTCCTTTAAAGTTATCAATATATTTCTGCATCAATGTCACCAATGTACATTTATTGTATTTCGCAACTAAAGTGATTCTGGTCATCATCATTAACACGTTTCCATGAAGGAAACATGCGTGCGGAGATGTTTGGACCTGACCCTGCGTGTGAACTGTCTGGCCAGCTGCTGGTAGTGGAAGCTGCTTGGGTCTCTCAGAGCATCGTTGTAGGTTTCTCCTCTCAACTTGATGCTGAGCTCCACAACCTGGTCCCTCAGGGGCCTCGGGGGCCGCAGCAAGGTGTCGTCTATCTCGTTACCGATCTAAATATGCAGGAACATGTAGGGAAAATATACAGGCAGATATAGGGAAACATGTAGTTATAACATATAGATATAATTGCATTAATTCTCAGTGTATCTAAATATAATATATTGTCATCTCATTACTGAGCTAAACATACTGGACGTAGACAGAGAAACATTTACATTAGCTTCATTCTCGTTCATATCTACTGTAAATCTACGATAGTGTTATCTATTACCAATCTAACCACAACACAAAATATTGGGAAAAGATATTGACAGAAATATAGAGTAGACAGATATAGATATAGAGGCTGAATTGTCTGTTAGTTAATAAAGTGTAAATCTGTAACAACCAGGCTAGAAGAAGAGAGCTAGCTGAAGAAGCTTGTTGTGGTGTGGCTGTAGATCATTCAGTAACGTTCTCAGTAAAAGTGAATAGTCTGATAAGGTAGATTTGTTTCAGATGTAGGTTACTGTGACTCAGTAAACTGTCTTGTCTTTAGCCCGAGTCTCTACTCCAAAACACTCTGAGTTGTAGCTTGAGAAGAGTCAGCTCAGTTAACCTGAACAAACTGTTAGCTAGCTAACTAGCCACAAAGACACTGATGTTAAAGGAATTGGCCGGTCTGCTAAGACCCCAAGTTAATTGTTGACATGGTCTATGTCGAGATGTAAATCAGCCATGAGTTTTGATCAACTCACCCTCTCTCGCGGAGTACCGGCGTTCCGAAATGTGGCTGTTGGCCAGTCATTG
>OMLI01077865.1:0-13315 GCA_900302605.1 Rondeletia loricata | reverse complement strand
ACACACACACACACACACACACACACACACACACACACACACACACATACATACCCTCCCCCTGCCTGCCAGCCCTCCCCTTTACCCTCCCCTGGCAGCACACCAGCATGTTTTTTCACACTTCGATTCGTTCATTAATTTAATAGCGAGAAAGTCGGGACAAGAGCTCCTTATGAAAGGAATTAGGCTCAAGTTAACAATCCGCCTGTTTCAGCCAATCCTATTTGGAGCTGAAGGTCAGTTGAGACAAACAACCTTGTTACTGAAGTGTCTAGTTAGGGTAATATGGGCTTGGCACAGTAAGGAATACATATGCTCCTTAAATATGCTGCTCATCCCACAAAGGAGGACTAACTCTCATTCGAAACAGATTCAATAAAAGTTGTCATTTTCTGTTTTTATTTAGTTGTGAACATTTCGTTGGCAAGCTAGGTGACGAGGGATGTACGATCACAGCAAGAGATTAGAGGAGATATTCTGCCATTGTACTGGATTAGTGTTTTGGAAAGGGAATAGGCAATGAGGTACAAGAACGCTACTGAAAGACATTTCTTTCCGCTTATATTCATTTAAAGGATATGCCTTCTACAACATAGATGGGTAATCAATGGCAAGGGTGGAAGTAAGTAATTACAATTACTGTCCTTACTGTAATTGATTAGCTTTTTCGTGTTATTGTACTTTTGAGTATTTTTGTAAATAAGAAATGTCACTTTTTCTTAAGTATGTTTTGACTAAAGTATCGTGCTTTGTTCCATTTAAATCACATCCATTACAGAGTACACGTTTTGTCAGCTCTCCATAAGAATTGGATCAGAAACTGGCCAGTGGTAAATTGGCCAACTGTGGAGACATTTGCAGTGAACGGAGAGAAGAGTAAGCTGGCTTTACTTTATTTTACTTTGGGTTTTTTTTCAAATTAAAAGAGTCTAGTTTGAACTCTGCCTTTTAGAAATGCATAGAAAAGATCACATCTGACAATTAACTATTTTGTTAAAAGTAACTCACATCAAACATAGTTATAGACATCAAACATAGGCCTAGTTATAGAGCTCATACTGTTGCATTAACCAAGTGTACTGTATGTCAGAAGTAACTTTGATCTCCAAAGATAATTTAGTTTAGTTTAGTTTATTGGATTGTAAATAACAACAGTGTACATACAAAACATACACATGTTTAAAAACAATCGAGGATAAAACACAATAAAGTCCATGACTTATTTCCATTGTGGTCCTCAATGTTACTGTAAGAAGTCCACACTCATCAGAGTTAATTTAACATGTAGATCGTTTTGAACAGCCACCTCAGAGCCCTATCAGCTCTATTAGTGGATAAACAACTCTCCAATAAACACTTATTAATAATGATAATAAAAATAAAAATAATAACAATAAGCTTTATTTATATAGCACTTTTCTAAAAACAGTTACAAATGCTTTACAGACAAAATAAAAGAAGTCCAAAGACAACAATAACTACTAAAAGAGAGAAAATAAAATAATAAGAAGGAACAATAAAAGGCAAAAACAGCATAAAAAGCAACATAAAAAAGAGTAAGCAAGGATCCTAAACAGACTTAAAACAGGAGAATAAAATGGTGAGAACAGACTATAAAAAGGCTTTCTTAAACAAGTAGGTTTTGAGAATGGATTTAAAAGATGATACTGAGTTTGCCAGTCTGAGTTCCTCAGGCAAGGCGTTCCAGAACAGTCAGGACCAGTCAGGAAGGCCCTGCCTGAGGACCTCAGACTGCGCTCTGGCTCATACAGGGTTAAAAGATCTGTAATATAGCTAGGGGCTAAACCACATTGAGCCTTAAAAGTTAACAGTAAGATCTTAAAATCGATTCTATATTTAACAGGCAACCAATGAAGAGAGGCTAAGCTATGGGTAATTTGGGCGCATTTCTTGGTGTTTGTTAAGATCCTGGGAGCTGCATTTTGGACCAGCTGTAGACGAGAGAGAGAGTGCTGGCTGTGGCAGGTATAGAGAGAATTACAATAATACAGCCGAGATTAAATAAAGGCATGGATAACCTTCTCAAGATCAGCAGATGATAGAAATGATCTTATTTTTGAGATATTGTTTAGCTGGAAGAAGCAGGACTGAACAACACTCTTTACTTGAGTATTAAAACAGAGGTTAGAATCAAATAAAATACCTACATTTTTAGAAACAGGCACTGGCTGCTAAACTGCAGTTTATTCTGCATTTGAGTTATGGAGTTTGGTGGGCCAAACAATACAGTCTCAGTTTTGTTTTCATTTAGTTGAAGACATTTTTGAGACATCCAGCACTTTATATCTGCAAGGCAAGCCTGGAGCCGAGTTAAACTGTCAGGGTCATGGGGTTTTAGAGGCAGATATAGCTGGGTGTCATCCGCATAACAATGAAAATAAATAAATGTGCTTGCGAATAATGTGACCAAGTGGTAGCATATGGAAAACAGTAAGGGACCTAAAATTGACCCTTGAGGGACACCACATGTAAAAGAAGTTGGAAGAGATGATGCATTACCACTAATGACAGAAAAGGTTCTATTGGTAAGGTAAGAGCGGAACCAATTTAGGGCAGTGTCATTGATGCCAACCCACAATTCAAGGCAATTTAGAAGGATTGAGTGGTCGACTGTGTTAAAGGCGGCACTGAGATCAAGAAGGACTAATATTGAACATTCTCCAGCATCAGCTGCTAGGAGAAGATCATTTGTGACCTTGACACGGGTACTCTCTGTGCTGTGATGGGCTCTAAAACCAGATTGAAATTCCTCAAAGAGGTTATTGTGATTCATAAAATATATTAGTTGGATAGAAACTACCTTCTCAAAGACCTTGGATAGAAAGGGTAATTTGGAAATAGGTCTATGATTGCTAAAAGGGGTCCATATTTGTTTATTTCAGAACAGGTTGTACTATGGCATGCTTTAAACAGGAGGGGAAAGAGCCATTGGCCAAGGAACTATTTACAATGGATAAAATAACAGTACCTCTTTTAAAAATGTGGTGGGGATAATATCTAATGGGCAGGAGGATGATTTCATGTGGGTTATAGTTTCCTGTAAGACTGAAAGAGTAATCGGTTCACATTTTGACAGAACAGCATGAATGTTGGAGGAAATTGAAAGGTCTCGGTCTATAGGTGAAATCTGGCGCTTGATGTCCTCCACCTTGTTGGAGAAGTAAGTTAAAAATTCCTGACATTTATCAGGGGAAGCGTCAATATTTAGACTTGGTGGGGGGCTAACTACAGAATCAATTACTTTAAAAAGGACCCGTTTCTTGTAATGAGATTTGAGAAATAGCACAACCTTGCCTCCTTAACCGCTGTCTGATACTGTCACATTAGATTTTTTAGAATGTCAAGGGAGACTTGACTTCTTATGGCCCAGGTGTGGTCATTTAGCCATGGAAGTAGCTTTAACCATTCTATCTTTGAAAGGAGCAATAGAATCAAGAATGGTCAAGTCAAGTCAATTGTATTTGTATAGCACATTTTCATACACAAGGCAATTCAAAGTGCTTTACATAAGACATAGAAAGACATTACATAACAATTGTATTAAAGTAAATTAGAATTAAAAACAATCTTAATAAGTTAGAGGAAAAAGAACAATTAAAACAATCTCTCCACATTAGAATCACATTCAAAAATGGCTGGGATCAACCTGTCTCCTTCTATTTGTTATACGGAGGCCTATAGTCTTCAACTCAGAGGACTTTAACCTCACAAACTGTCTCCCTCTAGAATGCAGACATGGTTGACCCAAACCAGTAATTGAATAAGCAGTTCACAACAACTCCCCAGCTAAAGACCAGGCCAAATACAAGGTAAAAGGACAATAAAGAGAGAAAAAAAAAAAAAGAAAAAAAATAAGTAGAGCAAGCAGCAATGCTTTAAAGTTAATTCTCTGATTGATTGGGAGCCAGTACAAAGACCTAAGAATTGGCGTGATGTGATCAAATTTCCTTGTTTTTGTTAAAACTCTAGCAGCAGCATTTTGAACAAGTTGCAGTTGGCAAATCGCTTTTTTTGATAGGTCTGTAAATAAGCCATTACAATAATCCAATTTGCTGGAGATAAAGGCGTGAATACGCTTTTCTAGGTCCTGTTTAGGCATAAAGTCTCTGATTCTTGCTATATTTTTTAGGTGATACTAAGCTGATTTTGTTATTGAATTGATATGGCTATTGAAATTTAATTCTGAGTCCAAGATTACACCAAGATTTCTAACCTGGGTTTTAGTCTGAAGGGACAGGGAATCAAGGTGAGCACTGACTCTCAGTCTTTTATCGTGAGCACAGAAAACAATTATCTTATTTAATATTATTTAATTGCAGAACATTTAGCATCCAGATGTTAATTTGTTCGATGCATTGACAGAGCGAGTCGATTGGACCATAATCATTTGGTGAGAGGGCTATGTCAATTTGGGTGTCGTCTGTGTAGCTGTGGTAAGCAATACTATTTTTTTGGTAAGATTTGACCTAGAGGGAGCATGTAAAGATTGAATAATAGAGGCCCAAGGATTGATCCTTGGGGGACACCACAAGTCATTGTAATCCGCTCGGAAGTAAAATTGCCAATGGAGACAAAATACTTTCTGTCCACTAGATAGGTCCTAAACCAATTTAGGGCGGTACCTGAAAGTCCAACACAATTTTATAGTCTGTCAAGCAGAATTTTATGATGTAGTGTCAAACCAATGTAATACAAGGTCATACAAGGTCATACAATGACTGTTAAAATTATTTACCAACTCATCAGTGCTAGTTTCAGGTATAGTAAAATTTTAAAAAGCTGAAAAAGCCTCATAGAATCTGGTAGCATAATTTGAGTTAAAGATGCGAGAACATTGGGAACATTGGAAAATGTGCTGTGTACCCATGCAACATTGAATTCCATTTGAGTTAATACCAACCTGATGTCAGCAGTGCAGTACGTAGTGTATGTGCATTCTCTGTTCTTTCATGCCTGATCTTGAGGGAATTACATGTATTTACTGATTTAGGTAGCTCTTTGGCTTAAAGGTGTGGACTTGTTGTATATGTATTGCATGTAAGTCCATATTACATCGGCTTTGTGTATTGTTTCATTGTTTTGATTCAATTTTACTTCGTTTTTCATCGTTGGTAGACAGTATCAAATAGTTTTAAAAAGTTTAACATTTTACATCAAGAGTAGTGATTATATTGCTGTGGATGACTTAGCAACATCTTACGTACCTTTTACAGATGAAATTACACAATAAGTGTACTCAATTTTATACCTTCATCATCATGACTCTGAGCCCATATAGTCAAGCCTCAGAAATATACTGCTCTGGCGGCATCTGTCTTGCCCTAAAGCTTAGGGCTAATGCCTGGCCTGAATACATATCAGTGTCCATCTCCTCTAATCAGGACCACATCCAGGGGTGTTTGGTGACCCTATAAGCCAGCCAAAAGTTTCATCTGGGGAAGGGTGGGGTGGTGTGTGTGTGTGTGTGTGTGTGTGTATGTGTACATATATATAAATGTGTGTGTGTGTGTGTGTGTGTGTGTGTGTGTGTGTGTGTGTGTGTGTGTTCTGCCCAAACAATTACTGGAAATCATAAATTTTTTTACTTCCCATTGTGAAATCCCAACCTTCCAAAACAGTTATGTAATGACACACCGTGATATTTCATTTTCGAGGAAGAGATTTATTTTGGACACTGCATTCCACAGTACACTGTCTGGACATCGGTCACCTATGATAAAACATTTGTAAAACATTGGGAACATCTGATTTGATCCACATTACGAAAAATATTTTGTCACACAGGTCAGTTAACTCAACAGTTACTGTACGTCATTATGAAATTTTCGATTCTGTTAAGAACATTCAGTCGGAACGTAATAACTTTGTCACATTTAGTGCACAACATCGACACACACTGATAAACCTCTACAACAAATATGCCATTTAAACCTGCACTGTAGCAGTTTGGGAAAGCGTTAAAGCAAGTCTAAATGTACTGAATGCAGTTCACGTGATTCAAATAAACATGACTTTCCTTCATTTAACACAAACAAGTAACGTTTAACGTGGTGAATATAATGCACATTACTCAGTCATCAATGTGTTGGTGATAAGGGAGGTCAACTTTTTTTTCATGGCAAATCTTTTCTGTGCCTGGTGGATTGGATTTAACCTGACTCTGCCATATGTTTTTTTTTCACAAATCCATCTGGTCACGCTCCAATCCAATTGGGTTGACTCCGGGTCGGACCAATCAGCGTTCTATACGGGCGGGCTTTGCATGTCTATGTGGGCTTTGGGTGTGACGACAGCGCCTTCTGCAATGGCGGCGGCCACAGAAACTGAGGCTACCCAGCTAGCACTGAAGACTCGACCCAATCACGGCCCTATTCCTATAGACTTTTATGTAACATTAACATTAGGCTAAAGCTAACCGCAGATGCCCAGTTAGCATGGAGGTAGCATTTAGCGCTAAATGCTACCTCCATGCTAACCGGGCATCGGTTTGTTTACAGTCTTCCCTCTTCCGCGCTATCCTACTACGTCATATGGTTTGTTGATCTGATTGGTTGAAGTTAGCCTGCCCAGACGGTGATAGACAGATGGTTCATTGAAATCACCTGCCAAGTAGCTTTTTGAAAGTGCCTGCCCCTTTCAAAGGTTTGCCGAGTGCGTTCCCAGATGGATATGTGAAAACAAACCATCAGCCTTGTCCATTTGAAGTTGAAAAGAACGGCCACAGAAAGGAAATATTCCTAATAAATCCAGAAGAGATAAACCACAACAAAAGACAAAGACAGACGTAAACACGCATACATGTAAACACAGAAACATACTGTACATGCAGTCTCTTTGTTAGGATGTATATTATCTGCAGTTCGCTTTGCTTCACTGGAGTCGATCAGTAATTTCCTCGTCAGATCAATCCATAGAAGTGGTGAATTACAGTGAACCCACAACAAGAATACTCCCATTTCTTATTCCTAATCCTCTTTTTGGAATATGTGAGCTAGAGTTACAGTATTCAGTGTGAATTTTGCTATCTGCTGAATGTGGCCCCTTTGCTGAACACCATCATAAAGACATTCTCTGTACATTTACCAAAAATAAAACAAACAACAATGTACAAACACTTCATTAGCCCAAAGACCAAGGCCTGTTAAACATTTGACAGCAAACTACATCTAGCCTGTATATACAAATGTACACTGATGCAGAGTAGAATATATCAAGGACATTCCAGGTATATAACCGTTAGGCACTAAAAGGTGTTTTCTGTGTAACATGGATCATCTTCTTCCTCAGGACTGATCCAGAATAGACCCTGGCCTAAATCTGATCAACCACATGTTGGGACTTGTGGCGAACATAGCAAATTCACTTTCCAAAACATCTTTTTTTTTTTTATCAATTGAGGTTATCGGTTATGAATGAACTCTCAATTCTTGTGAGAAAGATCGTAATGAGTCGATTGACTCTTGGTCATGTACAAGATACAGAATACCTTGTGTAAATTCAATTAATCAAACTCTTGCACTATACCAAAACAACCATCATGATTCCACAAACTGTGCAGTTCTCCATGTACAGTAAAAGCAAGATATTAAAAACATGCAACTTCCACCAAAATTAACCAGCAAAATATGAAAATATATCATAGTCATTCTAAGATATCCATATGCTTCAATATCAGTATCTAAAATAAAGGTAATATCAATAATCAGCCTTCTTTTGTTTGGTTTGTCCAAATTGGAAAGGTTTTGACAGGAAGTGACCTGAACGAGCGTTAAACTAATCAATTCAAAATACATCGCATTTTTTATAGTCTCAACTTGACAACAGGTAAACAACAAAATATGTGAAGTGGCATTCAGTAAACTAATGTAGATTATAATACTGTTAAACTTTAGAAGGAACATGCTGGTATTTGTATGGTTGATCCATTACTGTTTCCTGGACTCAAGCTGCATTAAGTATGAACCTTTCCTCCTCTTATTCCAGTCAGAGACAGGATGAGCAGACCTCGGTAGCCTGAACATGCACTGTCCCTGGATCAGTAGTAGAAGTGTTCTGTGTTGATACTGAAAGCAGAATGGCTGATCCCAGGTCAGTTATGGTCTATATGTCCATATCCACAGGGCGGACCTCACCAGTTTTATGCTCCTTCACCCACAGCTCTCTGTCTTTGGCCGGATCCACACTCTGCAGCAGCTGATCCACTGGCTCTGCCGTCTAGCAACACACACACACATATTATAGTGATCCCATCAAACATTGCCATTATTTCATTTATTATTATTGCCTCAGCATGTTAGATACAGTTTAGTATTTGTCCCATTTGTATGTCTCATGGTAGCATTTTTTCATATTGGTTGCCTGTCAGCAGGGATGTAGTGGAGGGTATATAAGTAGTATCAACTGAAGTAAGTTATATGAGGATATGGTTTTTAAGTGAAAAGGCAGAAATTAATGCTTTTATGAAAATATACTTGATTTTTGTTTATATTGGTGGTTGCTTGCCCTATGATTATCGCTAACTGGAGGTCATAGTTGACCCACCTTTTTATTTTCCACGACATCATCGTTCCTAAGTAAAGAGTCACATATTCATAATGAGCATTAAACACTGAATACTGTTTTGGCATGAAAAATATGGGCACCTTCAGTCTGAAAATATCGGTATCGGCCTTCAAAAACCCATATCATTCGAAACCTACCCTCTACTAGCAGATCGTGTTAGGCTGATCACAAGTGTGTGCTATCGTCTCTATGAAATTAGCCTTGTCAGCCAGCCAGAATGGAAGCACCCTTGTTACGGTAGAAACCCTCGATGCTGACACTCAACGTCTCGTTAGATTTGTAGGGGTTTTACTGTACACCTCCTGAATAAGCAGAGCGTCTCGCTGGGCTTCTCTGGGGCAGGGAGCGATGACAGCTAAGATAGAAAGTGCTTCTCAATGAGAGGCTGACAGAGAGACACTGTCACAACAGCTACACTCAGCTGAAGCGGCACACAAATCCTGCCAAAGCCAATTGCATCATCGGGAGATCTAATAAAGGTTTGTTTAGTTGATTGTTAATCAGTGTTGTAGTGGTAAATAGAAACGTGGGTAAACTATGGCCTCCAATCGGCGGTCAGTATAAGGCAAACAACCTCCAATCTAAAGAAAAATCTAGAAAATCAGAAAATCATTAATTTATGCTTTGCCCCCTTAAAATACCACATTCTCATATAATTTACACCGGTTTGATACTACTCACTATGATGTATACTATGAATTTAAGCCATAAATATTCATGTTAGACTGAAAAGGTGGGTATGCTCAATTTTAATTTATTGGCCTTGTTTACAACAGACCTATACTAAGGCAACCAACCACCAATATGAACAAAAATCTATTATACGTTCAGAAAACCATGAATTTATGCCCCCCCCCCCCTCAACAGGCCCTATCCTCATATAACCTACATTAGTTTGACTTACTATGACGTATGCTATGAATTTAGGTCATAAAGATGTATGTCAGCCAAAAAAAGTGAGCAACTTCTATTCCGCTTATAGAAACGGTGGATAAGCTGAGTTCAGGTGGGTTTACCCTCCACTACATCCCCGTCATTGATGAATTGCCAACACGCACTGCTTAGTCAAAATGTGTTCTACTTGTAGTACTTCTTGACCATGATCTGACTCCAGCGCAGGCACAGTACATGTTACATGAACTCACACTTTGGTTGAACATGTCAGTCTCATGCCGCAGAGTCGTGTACTGGCGTAAATGCTGTTGAATCCACTCAATGCGGTCCACCTCCAGTTTCTCCAGCTCCTGGAGGGAAGGGAAAGACAAAAGTCAAAAGTAAGAAATAGAACAACAAATAACCTAGTAGTGCACCTTATCCGCACCTATTTTCACTGCGAGGGGAATTTGGTTTTTACCATGCTTGTAGTGACCATCTCCTCAAACCACTTGGACTGGTTTTGGTTGTACAGGTCCACACAGCGCATCAGGTCGTCTCCTAGAGAATACAACAACCAAGGCCTGCAGTCAGTCCATGAGGAATCATGTGTTCCACTGGTCAGTGTGGAACATAACTAAAAAAAAACAACCCCAAAACATCTGATTTTCTAAGTTCTACAAATGTGGCACTGATGTGGTTTGCTTTCATCTCTATGTGTCTGTTGTTGGTACCAAAACCTGAGGCGCACATGGAGTAAAACCCTCAATGGTCAGCAGAGGGCGTTCACAAATCATTCCTCTTCGAGCTCCTTCTGTCACAGCTGATGCATAATAACATGTTGACGATTAGATTGAACTGTCCGACCAAAGCTATGTTTAAAAAGGAAGCGAGAACATGACTTTGGAACAAACTGAGAAGTGACCAGTATATCCTATTATCCCTTGATTGTGTTTTCACTGTGTTTTGTGTTGTATGTCAAGCTATTGTTCTTTTGTCTTCCATCAAGGACCACACAATGGAAATAAACGTTTTAAGTAGCGCTTTCTTGTGCTTTCCTCTGGGCTCAAATATACATGAATTGCTTTTTATTTTGTATTTTTTTATATCATGTATTTTTTTATATCTCCCAAATCAAATCAAAATTAGATGTCATTTCCCCTTTGGACTTGAGCCTATTGGCCTCAAAAACATCAGACTGACTTATTGAAATTCAGTCTGTGCAGTAACAACACATCTCAGTGTATGAGGAAAGTATGCAGTGAGCTGTAATGACATTTTCCTCAGTCTTGAGGAAGCGGTGATCACAAGGCCGACATCATTTAGCCTTGCCTTATGAGTGCTATTGATTAGTGCTGTGGACTGTGACTAATCTACTGAGTGGAAGGGAGAACTTCCTGCAGTGCTTCTCCTGTACTGTTGTCTGTGCAGATCTGTAGGAAAGGGCAATTACAACCTTGGCTCTAGCTCTTTTCTACCTGCAATGTAGTGACATGCATTCATTAGGAAATTAACTGCTTGAACGCTTGTAGCCTCACATTATTTTTCATTAAAATGCCCACATCTCAATACCATACATCCCAGGTAATATTTCTCCCTATTTATGCTGATGAAACCATGCAAAAGCAGATAAAGTTCACGTAATATAATAAACATGCCTTAATGCAGTGTTTTATAGATTTCTTACTAAATGTTCTACAGAATATTTGATATCAAAATGAATTTTGTATCATCTTATGCGATGATGTAGTGGCAAATAGAGAGGTGGGTAAACTATGACCTTCAGTCGGCAACCATTATAAGGCAAACAACCACCAATATAAACAAAAATCAATTACACTTTCAGGAAAACATCTATTTGTGCTTTTTACCCACTTAAAATACACTATCATTATATAACTTACACCAGCCTGATTCTCCTTACACTATAAGTTTAGATGTATTAGATGTATTTTGCAAATAAAAAGTTGGGTAAACTGAGTGTAGGCGGGTTTACCCTCCACTACATCCCTGATCATATGATATCATGATATTGTAGTGATACAGACAGAGTTTTTACACATAGTTATGTCTGCATTAAATGTCTCGGCAATCCCCTTACTGCAACAAATCCCCAGCGAACCCCCCATCCTGTTCTGCTCCGTCTACAGCCTGCTCCATTCAAACCTAGGAACCTTTGGCAGCCAAATCCAAGTATCTGGATGCCTCGCTGGATAAGATGGGGCAGGACAAGTCTTCCATTGATAGGACACCACCATTATTCACCTACACCAAAGGATTAGCCCCAAGGATTGTGGGTAGGGGTCCTTTTGGCCCCAAAATGGAAAACAGATGATTACACATTGAAATGCAGGCTGGACCCACTATCACTTGTGCTCTAATAATGCACCGGTGACTGGTCTGCTGCCAGAGGGAGCTCCCCTTCGCTGTGCGCTCAGTTTGCTGGTTATGGTTTAAGAATAATAAAAGACAGGCCTCCAAAGCATCTTATTCAAGATGAACGCAGGTTGCACAACCATACAGGGCCGATTCATCAAGACACACAGCAGTGGGTGAAGTGAATAGACAGCGCTTGAAGGGAAAGGTAATATGCTGCCTTAATACAACAACAAAAACATTGTTTACATTGATTACGCACTCCTGAAAATGTAAAAGGCTTACAGTGCATTCTGGGTAAATAACCCTCACCTGTGGACTGAAGAAGGAGCATGTATCTGTAAGTAATGTATGTAGTGTAAACATCATTGGTAAAGTCTTGATTAAAATGTCCTGACCTTGCGAAGATGCACAAGCCATCACTGGTGGCTCGTTTACATTCAGTTTACTTTGGGTCTACACTTTGAATCAGCTTGTACAAATCCCCTATGGGTGTTAACTCCTGAATCTTAGGGTGCAATCACACCTACAGTTTATTTTCTTTGGTCCAAACCACAGTTGAAGAGTTTACTTTGTTAAAAAATGTTATTTGGTTCATTTAGGTTGACACTGCCCAATTACAAGCAAACCAGGGCTTGTAAACAAAAGTCACATGGACTCACAAGTAGCTCATTTATTGGACAGTTTTGGTAACCTGTCATCCTGTGAGGTCAGAGTTTGGCAGTGGGGAGAGTCAGTAATTTACCTTCTCTGGTGTTCATACCAGTTAAGAACACATGAAGAAATAGCTGAATATGAGCAAACAGTCCAGACTGTGGTTTACCCTCGGTTCATTTTGTCATGCTAGGCTTTCCAAACATGAGGAACTGCTGGTTATCAGAAGTCAACATCCATCTCCTTATACCCATGAAACCTTATGTTATGGGGTTGTTTCCAGTAGTTTGTATGATTCCGTTCTCACTCATAATGAACCGCACCACAGTTCTCTTGGAAGACAACTGAGACCTGCATTTTCAGACGTCTTGTGCAGTTATTTGGTGCCACTCGAGTTCAAATGGCGTTGTTCTCACCTGCCCAGGTTTAAATAAACTGCTCCACACATGCTTGGTGTGTGTATGGATACTTTTTCAAGCTCTGACTCTACGGCCTCTGACCTGCTTGTGTGGATTTCCGCCGGGCCTTCTTTATGTCCTCCTCTGTCTTGTTGCTGAGTTTGATCTCCAGCTGCTGGGTCTTCACCTCCAGATCCTTCTGCCTGTCTGCCAGGGCTTTGCGGGCCTGTGCAGTACACACACACACACACACACACACACACACACACACACACACACACACACACACACACACACACTCTAACCAGTCTTGCCAGTAAACCCAGTCTCCTGGACCGTACCATATGCTTTACAGCAGCATGGTTCCCCGTAGCACCATACATCTGACTTCCTCTGTGTTTGTTACACCAGCTGCTTGTGTTTTCATATGT
>OMLI01077859.1:0-11782 GCA_900302605.1 Rondeletia loricata | reverse complement strand
AAGCCCGGTCAGCGGCCACGCCGAGCATAGACTGGGAGAGGGAACCCACGGAAACATCCCATGGGTAGAAAGGGACAAAAGATGACGGCGACCGCCGTACAAATGTCCTGAACTCCAACACCCCGAAAAAGGGCGGCCCCCGTAGGCCAGCTGGAGGAGTCCGACCTGTCACCCCATAGGCCAATGTGATACAATCACACAGCCAGTGAGAGTAGACGCTGTGCAGATAGCGGCCGCCCAATAGCGGTCCCGCCATAGCACACAAGCAGCTGTGTCGATGACCGAATCGACGCCGTGCCAACGCGCGCACGGGGCACCATCTATGCAGCCGTTCCTCCCGTTATTTATATGATGGTTTACAGAACACAAGTAGCTAATCATTTATTTGTGGATGGAGAGCTATATTTATGTTTCTGTTTTTTTGCATTCAACAATCCTAATACATATTTGTGGATTGTAGTGTTTATTTATATTTCTCCATTTATATTTATTTTATTTTATTACATATATATTTGTGATTATTGACACAGAAATCCTTCCATACTATACAGCCATATAAACTGGTTTGCAACTGAAAGTAGTGATTTTAGTATGTAATGCCATTTAAGCAATCTGCCTGGTGGCGAGTAAACATTTAAAGTATGGCTGGCATCACAACAGGACAGTAGATGTTAAAGGTTTGTACAGGTGCACCTTCATAGAGAACTGGTTTAAAGGAAGAATCCACCCTAAAACACTTTTAACACTGTTAAAAAAACAGCTATTGGTGATGTACCTTTTATGGGCCCATTTTGTTGTTTAGTGGTGTATTTTTCTTATTCCCGCGGATAACTGGCCATGACATCATGTCAAGATATTTCAAGTGCAGCTACAATGGAGTTTGATAGCAGAAAATGTTTCAGCTATTTTAAACATCAAGTCTTCTTTCTAGACTCACCATTTTGCACCGATGTTCAACAATACAGGGAGAAATCCATCGTAGAAGAGGCAGCGATACCAATTTCTCCACCGACAGTAGCATCAATAGACCAGAATATAATGTGGCCTCAAGACATATTGTTTTGGGTAAGGTTCACGGATGTGATCACAGACACGCCCCAATGTTCACAAACTAGTTGGCTAGCTAGCTAGTTTTATCTGCCCATAGCAGGTTCATGCCCATTCTCTGTGGGTTGTAGGCTTGTCACTCTGGGAAATGTAGGAAATCACTTACTGAAGTAGAAGTAGCCGAGGCAGGTTGAAGTAGAGTGGGTACACCGAAAATGTGAGTTACAATACTTCATCACGAAATAACTCCTGGAATGTATTAAACATCACAGACTGATGATATACAACAGAGTATCTGAGGGTGGATTTTTCCTTTAAGTAGCATTTGTGGTGATAATTTGAATTTGATGGATATTAATATTGTTATATAATGTAATGTCATATTATATAATGTAATACTGAAGAGTAGTAAGGACGCCCGTGCACAGCCACTTGTGATCAGGTGCTTATAAAAGAAGCTCCTTTTATAAGCCTATTTGCAAATTTTCAGCAAAGCCTCACAGTGTGCAGTTGGATAATTTCTTTATATGGATTATATAATGTAATATTAGAATGTCATTTCATAATTAACATATTTTCCATGTAGCAGGCCCCTTTCAAGTGAAAATGTAGAATGCCCAGTGAAAACATAAAAGTTTTAATGTCATAGTCTATAACACTGTTAGATATCAGTCTTTCCAACTGAGGTACCACAAGAGAAAAACGGAGTTGCGTGAATGTATGTGTACACAAACCTTTGATATACTGACATAACATAGTTGTTATCATGGTACTGTTATCTGCACTGTAATTGCCCTTATATGTAGTAATTATGAGTGGATGAGCGATGAGGGAATGCAGTTTATCTTGATGAAACCATATTTGACCTTTTGAGTCTTAGACGTAAATATTATATATTACAGTGCTTGTTTATTCATGTGTATCCAAGATTGTGCCATGTGTGGGCTATACAGTGCTCCAGTCCTCACTACACTGCATTTATGAACCCTTTAGCGGGCAATGAGGCTGATATTGGGCTTGATTTGGCCCACAGGCTGCCCCCTGCGGAAACATTTGGCTAGTGTCTGGCGAATTTCCTTGGTCCTGAAGCAGTAGATAAAAGGGTTGAGCAAGGGAGGGAGCAAACTGTAGAGGAGGGTGAGGCCAATGCGGAAGTCTTTGCTGATCTTGAACTTAATGACGCTGGTGGCGTAAACGCTGCACCGTGGGATGTAGTAGAGCAAGATGATAGACAGCTGGGAGCTGCAGGTGGAGAAGGCCTTCCACCGACTCTGTAAGAGGAGGGTGAAGGAGAGGAGAAGATGAAAGGGGAGAAGGGTTAGGAAGAGGGGGAAAGGAAGGGGTTGAGGGGAGAGGTGAGACAAGGAGAGGAGAGGAGAAGGAGTTAAGAGGAGAATAATGGAAGGGATGGGAGGAGGAGGAAGGAAAGAGAAGAGAGCAAAGGAGAGGACAGGAGAGAGGAGTGCAACAACAAAAGAAAAGACTTGTTCACATCTATATTCTGCCCTGTTTCAGGTCCTTGGTCTTGACCTACATCTTTTAACTTTTTGTATTTTATGTAGATGTATTTGATCCACCAGGTAATTGCATTGCATAAGAATATATCCCCTCACCTAGTTAAATAAGGATGAAATTGGCATTTAACATTGATTTAAAAAACAACAACAAATATTTAGCAGTTTTAACACACACATTACCTCATGTAAACATATATACTACCTTTTCTCTCACCTGTGCATTGGTCATCTTCATCACAGCCACAATGATGCTGGTGTAGGAGAAGATGATGAACGAGAAGGGGACAAGGAGAACAAACATGGCCACAGAGAAGGACACCTTGCTCTGGAGGGAAGTATTGACACAGGCCAGCTTGTTCAGGGACATGGTATCACAGTAGCAGTGGATAATGTGGTTGGGACCACAAAAAGGCAGCTGGGAGGACTGGATGGTGGTGATACCAGGAGCAATCATGGCTGACACCCAGGAGAACACTGTTATGCCAGTCATTAGCTGACTGGTCATTATCTTGGGGTACCTGACAAAGATCAATCATCAGGTTAGGGTATCTTCTCAGGGGGCAGTTTAGTATATATAAGCATAATTGCAATGGTCATATGTGAGGATAAGTTGAGAAATATCTTGAGTGGGGGCATTGATAGAAAATATACAAGTGTATATGTTAACTTCCTTCTCACATCAAATGATTATTCACTGAAAATACAAATATTAGGGACACTTTCTCTTTTCATGAAGCACACCGATGAGGTGAATCCAGGTAAAAGCCATTATCCCTCATTGATTTCCCTTATTAAATCTATACCAATCACAAAGGAGGAGATGTAGATAAAGAGACGCAGAGTTAGAGAAGGATTTTTAAGCTTTGAGACGATTGAGATGTGGATTGCATGTGCAAAAGGGGCTGCAACTCAATATCAGGAAGTTTCTAATATTTTGTACATTCAGTGTATGTTTATTCTTGTTTTCTCAGCTACAGATCAGTCTGACTCTGACTCTGACTAAGGGTGTGAAGAAGAGTACGGGTTTGTTGAACAGAGCATTTACCAGTTTTGGGGAATATTTGGGGTTTATGGGTTATGTTCTGGCTCAGAAGCCTTAGCACTGCCATAAAAAACAGATATTTTGGGTGTTCATAGAAATAAATTAGGAGCCCACAAATTCAGTGTCTCATTCCTCATTCGTGGAGCAATTCCTGGCAATACATGTTGATGATATCATGGAAAAAAAGCTGTCACCAAATATTGCTTAAACTGTTCTAGGTCTTAGAAGTAATACATGTGAATACATGATTGAGTGGTATTATCCTTTAAAGATAAACACAGAATTCCTTTGTGCCACCTGAGAGGGAAACAGATTGCCAGGTAGCGGTCCATTGCCATGGTCATCATGATGAGGGAGTTCAAGGTGCCAAAGTAGTGGATCAGCTGCTTTTGTATAAGGCAGGCATAGAAGGATAGAGTTCCTGCATCCCACCAGTACCGAGCAATAACTTTGGGTAGGGCCACGGTGCAGAAGCCTGAATCAGAAATGAAATCGCAATATTAAATCAGAAACGGTTTGCTCCAGATTAAAATAGTAACAAGAAGGCACAAGGGCCTCTAAATGCTCCTGCATTTCATAGAGGAGACATAGAAATGGCAGATAAGTCCATGCAATATAAATGTACACCAACCTCAAAAAAGGACAAGAGAAGACAGATGAACAAATAGAACATAGTTAAACTCTGCAGGGCAAAAACATCACCCTTTCTGTCATACTGAAACTACACCTCATCCCTTTACCAATGTCTGAGAGGGCCAGGCTGACCATGATGATGTACATGGGCTTCTGGAGGCTGCGCTCCAGAGCAAACACCACCACCAGCAGGAGGTTGCCCACCACTGTGGTCACATAGAGGAAGAAGAAGAACCAGGCCACCAGGTCAAAATACTCAGGCTGGAGACTGGGGAAGCCCACAATAACAAACTCTGACACGCGCGTGTAGTTCTCCAACTCCATACTGAGGATAAACAGAATGATAATTTGATTAGACCATGCTTGAAGTATTTTAGAAAAACAACATTGGGGATCATTAGATCATAAAATAAAAGTAAGAGACTATCTAATGAATTGCTTTAAGGCGAACACTGGCTTTGTAAAACATGCACAAATTATAATACATACATTATTTACATAATAAGCAACTTTACCGAATAATCCTAAAACACTAGAAATTATAGTACATACATATAGTCCATCTAGTTAGTACATGGTTAAGTCTATGTCAAGCTAGCAAATGGTCTTCGTTTGTCTGATAAAATAACAATAGATCTCTTAGCACTAGTATACCTCATCACTTGATGCTCACCAAAGAGTGCGCTCATGCCTACCTTTTCACTCTTATAGCCTATTACCATTGTTACTCAAACTGAATGTGTGTGTGTGTGTGTGTGTGTGTGTGTGTGTCAACATGCATGTGCGTAGGTTGGGGTGGTGCAAGGCGATTGTGTTGAAGTTTCTGATTGGCTAACAAAGTACTATTCAAGATTCAAAAAAACTTTAACGTCCCCGAGGGGCAATTTGCTTTGCAGACAGTAGTCCAACACGGTACATACAACAATACATCATACATCATACACAACACAGCACAAGATCCATATCTCCTACACTGTCACTGTTTGACTGTTGACTGGTGTGTATTGTCCCTGAAAAAATAAACCAATAAATAAATAAATAAAGTATATAAAATGAATAAAAGTGGCGAAAGCACACAGCCATGAAGGGATCCAGTGGAAGATGAGAATTTACTGGATTAACCCGGACCCTCTGAGATCTGTTTGTTAAGAAGTCAGTGAGTCAACATACATATTAAAATTAGATAAGAGCCTGTGTGCAAGAACATGTGGCTGAATACAATTAAAAGCAGAAGAAAAGTCAATAAAAAGCAAACGTGCATGGTTCTTCTTTCCCTCCAGGTGCCTCAATACAAGATTTAACAGAGTAGCTGTAGCGTCCTCCACTCCCCTCCTTGCCCTATAGGTGAACTGTAAGGGGTCCAACATGTCATGCACTGTGTGTAAAATTTCTGATTTGACGATCTGTTCAAATGTTTTCATAACAAGGGACGTAAGGGCCACAGGGCGATAATCATTCAGTGTCTTAGGAGACATACTAGGAACTTTCTGTTGTTCCAAGGAGGACTGGAAAATATATGAAAAAATACAGCACAGTTGCCAGGAACAACACTTCAATAATTTCCCCCCTATGCCATCAGGACCAGGGCTTTTCCTCTCTTTAATACCACCAAAATATTTACACACAATCGCCTCATCAATTATAATCTTACAGCCTGCAGGCTCATTTCTGAAATTAGAAAGCTCATCATTGAAATCATAAATATCAAACCTAGAGTAGAATGTATTTAACTCTTCTGCCAATTCAGCATCAGGCTTCTCAGGATATAGAACTAATATAGTATTCTGGAGGGGAAAAAAGTATATATACGCTGCCCTATTGCAATCAGTTCAGAAATTAGCATTTTTTTCTCTATTTATCAGGTAATGAACGACTGACGTGCCATAAACATGACGATTGACTCCTTTTCATCATATAACAGACTGAGGCTAGGTATAAAAAATCAAATAACATGCAGTTGTAACAAACACCAACTTAAGTAGAGATCAGAACACTCTATGTTATACTTAGTCAGAACTCCTATATGTCAAATAGAGACCTAAGAAAAAGTTATGTAGTCATATAATGATGAGCAGTACCATCTGTGTGGTAAGTGTGTTTGTATTTGTTTGTTTGTATGTCTGTGTGTGTGTGTGTGTGTGTGTGTGTGTGTGTGTGTGTGTGTGTGTAAGCATTAAAGTGCTTTCCTTGTGTGCCATGAAAACAGCACTGGGCTTGAATGTGCAATCACTAGTGGCAGGGAGCCAGACGAAACACTCTCTCAGGAACAATTAGTCAGGTTGGTCATAACAGGTTCAAGTGAGACAGCTGTCCTATGGGGGAGACAGCCTGGTACAGAACAATAGAGAGAGAAACAGCCTGTGGGTGGGCTGACAGTCCTGTTTTCTATGGAGGAAAAGTGAGATCATGTTAATAACCTTTGAGGTTGTGGAGTTACTCATGAAACTAGAGACAAGCAACACCCATCAATACTGCTACTACTTGTACTACAACTACTAGTACTAATAACAATAATAATAATACTCTTGATAATCTTGATTGCATAGAAAATTCAGAAGTCACCATCATTGCATCACAATTATGCCCTAGACCGCATTTACAGAGTTTCGTTCCAAAATGTGATGACACCCCATATTGATGAGTTAACATTATGGGTCAATATTGAAGTTTTTATATTGAACAATATTGTAAATTATAATATTGAAGACATTTGCTTATAAAATAGTTAAATTGTGAGGACAGAATCATTTATGTTTTTCAAGTATTGCCTGATGAATTTAAGGTAGGATATTTTTTCCCAAATGGATATATAGTGTTTTGGAATGAAATCCTTCTTTTCATGTCTCATCCATGTCTATCCTGTGTCTGCATATCCCAGGTACAGCAGAAGACCAAATTATACCAGTCAGTCTTTTGAATGTGCACTATGTACCTTAGGAATATCAGGTTGCTGTGGTTCTCTTAAAGATGATAAACAAAGCAAAAGGTCTATTATAAGACAAATGGACAGGTGCTTAAGCCCCACAAGAGGCCTGTTTGCAAATTTGTCCGTAGAATATATAGAATGCCATACTGAACTAGGCCCCATAGGACTGGGGCTGTGGATGCATGACCTATCACTTTGTCCTCTTCATTATTATTTTTTCAGAGGAGACATGTCTCTGTGGGAGAATCTGAACACCTGTAATATACCCAGGGCGCTAATGTGGCCTTTCATTAATTCGGTGACTTGGTAGTAGAGGATCCCTAAGGATAATACTGCATGTCTCAGTTTGGAGATGCCCTCCGTTATGGAGCTGGGGATGAATAGAGGCCTCGGGGCCCTGTAGGTTCAATAGTCTCTAGAGTAGGCTATGATATTGTTTTGGGCACAACACACAGAGCCAAATGAAATCATCACAGGAATTTAGAGCTGGTGAGGCTGGCGATAATGTTTTATCTAAAGCTACGCTCAATAATAATACATTTTTGTTAAAATGTTTTATTTTTCCAAACTTCATACAATGCAATACAAATATTTATCAAAATGTATTTGAAGTAAATCGAAAGCCATTTTTTAGTTTTTGTTATAAATACCAGCTATACATACTGTATATGCTATAATAAATAAAAGCCATTAAGATAAATAAGAAAAAGCAAAATGTCAGCTATGAATGATAAACATGATTAGAAAAAAATATAATAGGTAAAAACTAATTACATAAAAGTCTGTCTGTAAAGTTGTGTTTTAACATTTACCCTGTTTTTCAATACATGGATTTTTTTACATATTCATGGTGGAGCTAAAATTCTTAATAGGAAAGTTGTATTTGTTTCACTTTCAACATTTTCTTGCTGCCTAACACACTATTTGTTTTTCAGAGTGGCAGCACTACATATGAGGCCATATTCATCTTTGATCTGGACAAGGAGCAGAAGCTGTTGGCAGTTCATTGTCGAAATTTGAGACCAACATAAAAAATCTGTCTGTCCTTCTAAAGTGTCTAATATCTAAACTTGAGAAGAGTGGAATCAGATCATTTATTTTTTCAAACACAATTTCTATATGCATATTCGCAAAATAGATAATGACCAGATATTGAGGAAGTGCAACACTGAAATAAAATACACTTTTCATGCTATACTTTTCCCTTAAAGTAATTAATTCTAATACATTTTCTAAACAGATTGATATGATTTCCCTTTATAAAGAATGAGAGAAATAAACTCCAGTGAAAAGTAATATCACACATATTTTATTCTCATGAATCTCTTTTTCAGTTTGGTGTAAACATTTTGTGCTATAAAATGTTTGAATCCTCCTTATTTGATTAATAAGTTATATATTGCCAGGGGATGGCTTTAACAATTTTATCCATAATCTATAGGTTAAAGAAATACAACATTTCCAAATGTGCAACTGTATCCGTTGCACTTTGTAATGTCGTTATGGAGTTCTTTAATTAACTTGAATTTATTTTTGCACCTTTGATTTACCACTCATGTTAACAGCATGAGTTTATTGATCTTTATTGATCCATCAAAAGATCCATCAAAAGAAATACATAACTTAATCTGTTTTGCTTGCATTTCATGAAACTTTGTATATTGCAGAAAACCTTTTTCTACCTGCATATTTTTGACAGGGGACCTGCTAAATCTATTTTGTTCCTGTGGAAAGCTGGAGGGACAATTTAAATATTGAAAACACATTGATCATTAAGACAAAAGAACATAATGCCACAACCTGGGGACACTATGGATCGGCAGTGTCTGTCCGCCTGTCCATCGAATGTGATATCTCAGACACCACTGGTCTGATTTTGATGAAAATTGGAGGGATGATGCATTTTGACACTGAGTTGTGGCATGTGCAAAATTACACTGATTGTCCTGATGGGGATGCTAGAATTAAAGGTCAAACTTTGAAAGGCCATAACTGCTACACCACCGGTTCGATTTTAATGTAACTTGGAGGAACAATGTATCTTGTCACTGATTGGTCCAAGGTCTGCATACATTATTCGTGGGGGATGACACGCTTCACTTGTTTTACATTTGTCTCCATCAATCACAGATCATAATCAGAAGAAAGAAAACAATCAACTAAAAACATTACAGTCTTGTCAGTCTTATCTTGTCAGACAGTGAAGAGAGGTATCAGATAACACCCGAGAGAGACAAGACAACAGCAACATGAGTTGCAAAATACAATTGTGTCCAATCCTTGTGTTTTAGTTCAGCCGTTCTCTAAGCTAGTCCCTAGAGCCAACGGTCTTCCTGTAAACATTCACCTGAGGTGCTCTGCCATTTAATTAGGTCTCTGATGAGACCTGCTGCTGTTTGTCATCTTTGAATGAGGTAGCGTTACAAGTTAAATTGCTGATGCAATGTTGAAGAGTAAAACAAGTAGACAAGGCCGCATGGTAAGGCAAAACATTATCTCTCATTTAGTTTCCTTTCCTTACCATAGTCCTTCTTAGTGCCCATGCAAACTTCTTTATGCATAGTTACAATTTTAGTATGACCTTTACATGACATTGCTGTGGGGACTTTGGTACCCTGGAAGTTGGAGAAGTGGGCTTATGACTGGAAGGCTGCTGGTTCAACACTCCTGACCAGCTGGGAAAATCTTATTGGGGGATGTGAATAAGTAACATTCCTCTCCCTGAACAATTACAATCAAAGAGCCCTTGAGCAAGGAACCGAACCCCCAAATAGCTACTCAATGGCCAACAGCACAACACGATGGTAGTCCTGGGTAGCTCTCAGGTGTGTGTGATGTGTATCCCTCTCTCCCCTAATAACGATGCCCCAGGCCATTGCTGTAAATACGAATGTGCTCTTAGTCAACTTGGTTTAATGGTTTTCAATGCTTCAGTGTCAAATTGATCACTACATTTTTCAATATGATCACTAATAAGGAGGAAGCACATGGCCATCACACAGTAGAATTCAGTTGTTGTAGTTTGGGCCTGAAAGCAGAATACGTGTAATTTTGGGCGATTTCTGCACTTCATCTGAGTAAGGGGTTACTCCATTGTTACATAATTGTTGAGGAGTTGTCAAGCAACTGCAGCTCATCTGATTCAGGTGATTTCCCAAATTGTCAATACAGTAGTTCAGCTATGACAACAATAGAATTCTAACATATAATGGCCCCACCTTTGGGCGAGGACATTTTGAACCACTGCATGGCAACTACATAACAATTGAGTATTTGTTTGTTCAGATCCACAATGGAAATTGCCTAAAGCATCAATCTATGCTCTTTACTCTTAATCTCTCTTAATCTAACTTTATGGAAAGTTTTCAACTTCATGAGGAAACATATCCTCCCTCCCTTCAACTTACCTCCCAACTCCCTCTCCCTCCTGATTGTCCTCTCCTGTTTTGGACAAACTGTTTACATCAGCAGGCGTAATGAGCAGCAGAGCCAAGATGAAATCCTGAATGTGTCATCATCCTGCAGCAGCAGTGTCAACAAACAACTCATTAACAGCCTCATTAAGCACAGTTGTTCCAACTTTCAACACACACACGCGCGCGCGCGCACACACACACACACACACACACACACTACATTCTAAATCCTGCTTTGTGTGTTGGTAGCTAAATGGTAGTGGTAATTGTCTACACTATGTGTGGGCACTGCCACTGGGACATTTCACGAAGGCAGGGATTTGAAAGAAATCAGGACTTAGATAAAACTTCAAAGCTTATTTTCATACATGGATACAGTTTTTGCTTCAGCTATAATTTGATTGTATTATGCACTGCTAATAGCCAGAGGAGCAAAACAATGAAATGACCAAAACAAAAGTTTCTTGGTATTTTGATTTTGATGAAAAGGAAGCCAAATGAAGTAGATTTTGAGTTCAAGTTTTAATTTTATATTTCTGATACCATTATCTAGTTTTTAAATTCACTAAAAAGAGAAGAATGGCAAAATTATATTTCAGGCTCTGAAAAATATCCATGTCATGTTTTCATTATGCTCGCAAAGGAGGCTCTCTGAAGCTTCAGCACCAAATTAAGGAAAATTATGAGGAGGAATTTCTGACAACCTGACTCTCAGATGTTATTACCGGTACTGCACTGCCACATAAATTGCTAACATAGCTTACATTACATTACATTATGGCATTTAGCAGACGCTTTTGTCCAAAGCGACTTACAATAAGTACATTTTGTCAACAGTATTCAAACCGACCATATATCACAGTCTTTATCAGCTAAGCCTTTAATAGGAATAAGCAGCAATAAGTAGCATCCGTAGAGTGCAAAAATAGTATAAGAGGAAGAAAGGGGAAGGTGTCAGTTCAAGTGGTGTCCAGGTGTAGTCTGAATAGATGGGTTTTCAGTCTCCGGCGAAAGATGGGTAGAGATTCAGCCGTTCTGACAGAGGGGGGAAGCTCGTTCCACCATTGTGGGGCCAGGGATGAGAAGAGCCGAGCTCGGGATGAGCGACTTCTGAGTCCACGTAGCGATGGGGGGGGCTAGGCGACCCGCAAGGGTGGAGGAGCGGAGCGAACGAGCCGGGGTTTGGAAGCTGACCAGTGAT
>OMLI01077837.1:17081-27849 GCA_900302605.1 Rondeletia loricata | reverse complement strand
CAGTTTGACTAGACAGTACACAATAGAGAGTGAGGGGAATGATGGGAAAAGGGAGAGGTCTGACTGTTTCAGAGTCACTTTGATCATCTCGCTATGTCTTGGTGCAGAGACAAATTGACAGCTAACAGTAGTGAGGATGGAACCATTCTGTTTGTGTGTGTGTGTGTGTGTGTGAGTGCCTGCATGCCTCTTTATATATTTATTTATTTGAAAACAAATAGACTGATATAAAAAAATACATAATACATAAACATTTAAACATTAAACATAATAATTTAATTTTCAGTGTTTGCTTATATTCAAACCATTATTTCATTATTTACTATTATTTACAGTCTATGATTCACACAGGCAACATTCTCCACAGCAAAGCCCGTTTGCTTCATCCTCCAAGCAAAGCCAGATGTCTTCAGTAGCACTGCCATCCAGTGGCTAAAATCAGTCAGTCTGGGTGCATTCTGGATTCTAGGATGATGAGTATCACTTAGCATAAGAGGTTCATTCTTATTCACTACAACCTTACTCTTGTGATGCTTCACAGCTACATCTCAGCATGTCACTCTTAGCTTGAAGCTTCATGGAAGGTTAAGGGAAACTGGAGAAAAGAAAAAGACCCGTCAAGCCCTAAAAGTTATTATCACATTTGGCTTGAATACTACTTCATCTGCGTCTTTCAGTATTTGGTATTATTAAAAGGCAGGATATTCACTCTCATAATGCACAAAGGAATTGCTTTGAGTGAAGTGAGTGCATGACCACATTTTAAGGAGTGAAAAACTGAGGCACTGTGAGTTGGAATGTTTATAAAAATAGGTTTGCAGGGGTTCCTGTTAGATGTGTACCCAAAAGCAATGTCGACGTTGTATTTGTATATTTTATTTGTAAAATCTTTTAAGGAAACTGCAATGAGAGCAAAGGTGAATATGAAGATCTAACCAAGTAGTATGATTGTGTCAACCTGTCAAAATAAATGGGCCAAACTCTATTTCCCATGCTTTCAAAATTATAAAAGGCTCTTAACGAGTCAGTGTTTACTGTGTGCTGTCTACTACCGTCACATTTTCTGAGTTGTGACAAAACATTTGAACAACATAAAAAAGGATAAATAGATATAAATGTGGAGGACAACCCTAAACTTCCAGCCTCACACACAGACACACCCATACTCAGCTCAACCAAGGGGGAAAAAGCCACCGGGGGAATGCTTTTGGTGATGTTTGCTGCCATCTCCTGGCTTTAAACTATCACTGCATGACATGTAACATTATAACCAGCTTTATTATACAGTCAGCTATTTTAAGCTCCACCACACTTCCAAATTCAACTTCCTATTTCCCTCTACCTTTGAAAAATCATGCTATTTGTTTTATCCTCCTTTAGCAGCTCTCCTAAGGAGCTCCATCTGTGCCAGGTGAGTGTGTGTATACTGTAGGTACACAACAGTACAGCTACTCATTAGGTCTTATCCAACTTAAACGCTACATACGCAGAGGACAGTGACTTTGAGCTGCCTCACCTTCAAACACAGCAGTGCTGACTGAAAGATTCAGGAGGACTGGAGCACAGGAGGCATTGAGAGAGGAGGTGCCTGTTAGGGGTGTGTTTATTTGGTAGGATGAGTATTTTCCCTTATACGACCTAGTTACATATCCTTTTGCCTCAAATCTTTTCATATAATTTTAGCACCGTGCTAGTGCAGGAGACACGTTTGGCTGAGGCTGTTGACAAGCAGGAACAAATCTAGGAAAAAATATGCAGTGGGGATTTTGCTCCGGGGCAGCGTTCATACTGTAACTAGTTGTTGTTATTGTTTTGTGTACATTTCCTGGCGTTTAATTGCCTTTAAACCCATGTGGGACTCAGAGGGTAATTGGTTGAGATGTAAGGACCAAGTTGGGAGAGTAGCCAAGGGCATGTGGGAGAAACCAATTGGAACTGACAATTGAAACTACTGTGCCATTAATAATGTTAGACCCATAATATATTTCACACATGGTCTATAATACATACACTGAGAGATACATGTAACAACAGAGAAACATACAAACAAGTAACAATTCCTTATTCCACTTTCTTATGATTCCAATTGAAAACAAAACAAAAATATTGTTAAATTCAACATTTTACATCAGTTCAATTTGTCCTACTTTTGATTCACAGTTAAGTTAATTTATTTCAATTTTTCATTGCCTTGACTCAAACTGAATTAGAAATTGTAATTATTTTGATAACAACACTAACACTACTACTACTACTACTACTTATTATTATTATTATTATTATTATTATTATTATTATTAGTATTATTATTAAGCAAAGTTATAAAGTGCTGTAAAAAAAAAAAAAGCTATAAAAAGCTGATTGTTGCCTCAGCTGCCTCCATTAAGTCCCACAGCACTCAGCAATATTTCTTAACCATATTGGAATCCCAAAACAAATTAACAAATCTGAGAGCAATGTAAAGTTATCAGTTAAATGCAAGTTTCTTTGATAATGAGCTTTCACTTTGTCTTAAATTAAGATACAGTTGTTAATCATGATATATCATATTATCTAATTAATACAGTATGTTAAGTAATCATAGGCATTAGCAGCATCCATAGTATGAAGATAAACCTTTTAGTAATCCATTGTTGGTATTGGTTTTTAACCTGTAGATTCATAACTTCTGAAAATAAAATCTCAATCTTCATCATTAGTGAAGTCCATTACGAATCATTAGTGCAAAACACTTTAGCTGTCTGGCTAACTTTGCTCACTTCCTGTGTAAACAAAGCAAGTTACGCTCAAAGCCTCGTGGGAAGAGAGATCTGTCATTGTGTCAATTTTACCAATCCCCTACAAGCCTGGCAGGTTTAGCCGCATGTCATTAAAATGAACTAACCATCCAGCCTTAGAACTGCTGCAAGTTCTCATTTTCTCACTTTTAGTATAATGCTAGACGCCAACAATTTCTTAACATAGTGTTTGCTAAAGCGGACAGAACTATCTACCGGAGACACAGAGATGATTTTGGTCCCAATCCTCTCATCCCATATTGGGTAAGGTGACCAATGGGCCAAACTCACAAAAAGTCGAAGTAGTTCTTTAACTCTCCATTTTTAGGTTGGTTTACCATCAGGTTTGGCGCTCGTTGCTGAAGCCATAGTGAATTTGTTTACATGGAGACCATGGATGAATGATCTGTTCAAACCCGATCAAAGTAATCTGAATATTGCATTGAGCTAACAGTTGACATGCAAAGGAGTTCATGTGTGTAGCTGTTTACATGTCTACATCATGCAGTCAACTAAATGGAGCATGCTTAACATATCTTCCACTTCTTTTACTCTTAATTGGTAGCTGAGGTTAGATCAACGGTATTCTAGAGGTTGGAGAAGCAGGCTCTTGACCAGATGGTTGGTGATTTAAATTCCCAGACTGGCTAGGAAAGTGGGGAAAGTGAATAAGAAACACTTTCCCTCAACAACCGTCAACGTGCGCAAGGCACTTAACCCCCAAATACTCCAGTAAAGCCTCTCAGTGGCCAACAGAAGGACGTTAGAGTGGGCCGCTACCCATTATGAATGTGTGTTACCCCAATAACAAAGTTCAATTTACCATATCGTAATTAGTTGTCTGTTTTATTCAATGGTGTGCTTAAACCAAGCATTTTTCATTCTTTCATCAACTGAAGCCGCGACAAAACATTTTAATGACTTACTGAGGGATGTAATCCAGTTACGTTTTTGAGAGATGGATTCCTGATTACCTTAATATTGACCCTAAAGCTGGTAATCTGAAACTGGATAAAGCCCACAACACACTTGCACTCAAGCTTGGCCCAGACCAACACCAGTAGCCGGTGATGCAGCCAACAATATGTCTTTTATAATGAATTATAGTTTGACTGTACCATAGCTCACATTCTGTAAAATTGCTTAGGCTGCCACATATGCTACCAATCTCAAGATACATATTTTACAGAAGAGGTTTGTTAGGCTAGCCATTTTCAGTCACAACAGAACACTCAGCTTCACTCTTTTGCAAACTAAATATTATCTTCAACATGTATAGCAAACGCGTATGTTCATTTATAAATGCATACATCAACCAGAATGCCTTCCCTTGCCCTGCCATGTATAATTTAATATCTACACTACCATTTCCTGCATCTTGATTCTGGACAACTCATTGTCGCTTCTTCATTAGATTTTAACAGTCTAATAATAATATACTAATTAAATTCACATTGCCAATAACTCTAGACATTTTAATTAACAGTTTCATAAATATACATACCATGTCTGATGGAAGTGCTTGAAGTTTTTCTTTGGCAACATAACACAAAGATCCTCTCTCTCTCTCTCTCTCTCTCTCTCTCTCTCTCTCTCTCTCTCACTCTCGCTCTCTCTCCCTGCTATTTTTGAACACACACACACTCACAAAGTATTTATTTATTTATTTATGTATTTATGTATCTATCTTTTGAAGTGAAATGCTTTTATACGCACCTTGTTTTTTATTTCACCTGCAGAATGCATATTTTAAATGTGTGGATAAATAAAACTCTAAACTTTAGGTAATGGTAAATTATTTTATTTTATTTTCATTCACCAAGTAACTTTTTCCCGTTTATTACTTTTCAACAACTTTGGGAAAAATCACACCTGAGAAAATAGACCGCCATTAATCAATTTCATAGCTGTGAGCTTTCAAGTTTCTGATGTTTAAACATGTCCAAACAGACTGTGGAAAACATTTAAATGATCTACCGGTACTTCAATTCAGTATTTACATCAGCATGTTATGCTACCTTCACCTAGAACAGAACCACCTGCAAACAAATCCAGGCAGGGTAATCATGGGGTCATGGATGTTAGGGTGTAGAGGCCCTCTCAGCTCTGTATATGTGCTCCTTTTACTGTCATAAGCATGTGTCAAACTATCACATTTTCATGCCTTTGTCTTCCTTCAAATCACAACTCTGTTACTCAAGCTTAACAACCAGCATTAGAGGGGAAGAGAGAGAATTGTGCATTCTCAGCATTTATAAAAGGACAGTACTACCCTTAGGTCTAAGGCTTTAATGTCATACTGCATTGTCTTTGTAGACAAAAAATGCTTTGTTATCTCAATAACAAGCAGATACCATCCCTCATCATTTGTCTCATGAATCCTGTTTCTCTGTTGTTTGAAAATGTGAACGCCACCATTTCGTTGTTGTTGTGAAAAACGTGTAACTCAGATTTTGGTGACTTTCATGTTTTAACTTCGGTTGAAGGATTACATGCTTACATGGAGATACACGTTTTTCACCTGACAACGAAGATTTTCAAAATTTTATTTTACCATTTTTGCATTGAAGTCATAGCTTGGTAGTCTGACCACGTTTACATCCACACAAACAATTTGATTGATTAAGACAATAATGCGAGTAATGCAGGACCCATTTAAACACCATACTCTGATTATGTGCAATGATGCTCTTAGTTGGAATAAGCGTAATCGCAATAATGTGTAGGTCTACTCCAATATTCTCGCATTAATCGAGAGCAGTCAGAACATGTATACACCTTAATCGCATTGCTTTCATTGTGATCAAGTTGTAGTGACGGAGCTCATGTTGTTCTGCCAGGGGAGCCTAGATTGTCTTCACATGTAAACCGGATCATTAGGGGAGGTGTCACTTTCTACAACCATCTAATGGCTTAATCGCATTATTGTCTTACTCGGATGATCGGCAATAGTCACATGTTTGTGCGTATGTAAACCAGAGTTTGACCAATATGGGTTTTCTAAGATACAGATATTTTTGTATTGGAGCTGCCTATATTTTGCGACGATATTAGTATTCAGCGTTTCCTCCAGAATGTTGTTTTTGTCAGGGTATAAAGCCTCTGAAACAGCAGTTAGACAATGGGACATTGAAACTCTCCATCTAACTCTCGTGGGGCCTCTTGTCTGAAAGATGCGCAACAAAGCATGAATTCCTTTCACAATTAAGCAAGTGCTCAACTCAATTTGTTGTAGACTTTTGAGAGAGGTGTCATTTGGAGAGGACTGAAGTAGTACTATGAATGCTGATTTCTTTCTTCTTCATTTTATTACTATTCCCTTGGGTACACAGTTCAGTTAACATAAAGGATTCACACAAAACTGCCCTTTCACAGGCTCCGGTCTCTGTCTCTGTCAGGATTCACCATCCACTGAGAGGCCTGGGGACAGATCAGGCCGCCCCTCTCTCTGTCGCCCGACCCACGCTCAACCTCGCCCCTGCTTGCAGCAAAGGGTTTCATTTAGAAAACACTCTACAGTATAGCCTATCCACTGTGGAAGTCAATATTTCAAAAACAAAGACAATTTCTTGTCTAAAAAACACATATTTTGTAAGCAAAGGTGGAAATGAAAATGAACTGATGTTGGTGGATTCCTCTGCAGGGTGCACAGCAGTGGCGTAGATTTGGGTATGGACGATAGGGACATGTCCCTACCAATGTCAAAGTGCTACTGAATTGTCCCTGCCAATATTTGTAACGATCTCAAACGATCTTGTCATTTTAACTCCACATATGGTTAACCGGTAAGGTCTATGCAGAGTTGCCAGGTTTGTGTGTTTTCTGCAAAAGGTGGGCTATTTTGATGGGGAGTAGAAGAGCGAGATATGGGGGATACCTGACCTGATGATCTGGCAACCCTCAGGCTGTACTACGCATTGTCGGCTAGCTGCAGCAGTAGCGTCTGTGAGAGGAATGAACGGCGGCAAATTTGAAGCGGTTGGTATTTATAGTTTAAACGATTCAAACATCACAGAATTAAAAAGAATGTCTTCGCTGGATATAACTAACATCAGTCGATTGATTTTGTATTTAAATTTCAGGTGTGAGGTGTTAGCTAATTTGTGTTCATTGCTCAAACATAATTTTAACATCAACCAACTTTGCCGCTCAAAAAGCGAAAGATGGACATCAGGTCCTTTTTTTTTTTAAGAAGAACCAAAGTGTAAGTAACAGCTTAGCTAATAAGAATGTTCTGTAATCAAAGCTTAGCAAACAATTATCATATTTCACATCGGTAACTTGTGTCCTTAATGTTTAGTAAACTAACGGCACCCCTCTCCCCTCCCCTTTTTCACAAGTGGATCACAAGTTGAGTTATTATTGTACGGGTCATTATGGACCTTATTTATGTGCAAAATTAGCCACAGCATGCCAACTGGTTTGTGAATGCCATGCATCATTTTATCAGGAAAATCCTGGTAGCAGCAGCTTGACCACCACAGAGACACAGGCAGGTGGAGCTGCAGATCTCAGGTCAGCTCTTATGCCATAGTGAAATGGCTGGCTGTAAGTTCAGGAGTTGATTGAGAAATAATTACAAATGGACATTTTTTAGATGGTTTAAAGCTAGGTTCATGTTTGAGCATTGCTGTGGCTCTGAATGCACCATTTTATTAGCTGCAGGAAACTCTTCAGTCGTGTCGCCCAAATCAAGGACAGAGCTACAGAACCTCAGGTGAGGTTTTTAAATGGCTAACAGTAATAGCTAACTGGAAGTTTGAGCTACTGTTAAAATACCATAATAGTGGAAGTTCATTAGGGAGGCTTACTTTGTCTCCATCATACACCAACTCATCATTGTATTACCTTGCATGCTCATGAAATTTGAATTTCTAATCAAAACATGATTATGAACCAAAAGCACAAACTGTCAGGTTTTGATCCTGGCTTTTGTTTGATTGTTTGTTTAGATGTTAAAACATATAAGACAAATGACAATTGTTATGGTCAGACCCTCCTAAATTTAGCTGAGCATCACTATTAAGACATAAACTTAAAGTAAATGTAATTCTGGAGAGCCCAAAATGCAGCCCCTTGTATGGACTGATATTGATTTTGAGTTGTTGGTGTTGAACCTTTTTAAAGCATGTTTGTCATTTTTAAGATTTCAAGCGATAAAGTATTCATTGCGTTGAGTTTTCACTGAACTATCAGCATTTAATGTATTTTTCATACAAAGACTTTGGGGGGTTTTGTACCTAGAAAGGGGATATTTTAATGTTGTACAGTAAATATTGTATGTAGACAGATGATGAAAATTATAAAAAGCAAAAGCACTGAAATGGTATGATCTTTCTTTCTAAGCATACAGTGTGGGATTTGAATCATTTGATCAATAATTTGGTATAAAATGATTAGTTTTTTGTTGTAACTGCCATTTAGACTCTAGATCCCTAGAGAATTTAACATGAAGAACCATCTACGATTCCAAGCTACGAACCACTTTTGGATACTTATTAGAGTGGACACATGCAGAAGATGGACACTTGCGGAATTCTCTAAAACATCATTAAATGTGGGAAAAATATTGATCTAAAATTCAAAGATGCCCTCTGTACGTTGTAGTCAAAGACATAGTCAAAACATAGTCAACGATAGACTACAATATGGGCAAGTATGTTGTACAGTGTGAACGGGTGGAGACAATGTTATGAAGCTGTAGGGTAGAAAAAGGACTGTCTTGAGGATACCAGGAACAAATTGCCACTATAAAGCCCCAAAGTGCTTGTGCTGTTAAAGGGAATCAGTTCAGTGTACCGTATATGCAAAAGTTGATTCCTCTTGTTTTGTGCCTCTTGTATCATCAATTCACATGTCTGTATTAAGCAATTTGTTCAAGTTATTTGTTTACACTGTCGTGCCACTTCTTTCCCTTGGGTTAAGGCGTCTTTCTCATTCTTGATGAACACAGAGCAAACAGAACATCAAAAAATTACAGCGAGCGGCATTAACACTGGCTAACACAGCATGGCAAGAAAATGGGAGAAAGAATTGCCTCTCAGCACTTTCACAGCCCAAGGAGATTTTAATAATAAAAAGCACTGGGCCTCTGAACAAACAGGATAATTATGGCCTACAGTCTTCCTGTCGCACGTCTGGCACGGCCAAGCGGAAAGAAACGTGTTATTACCACTCAAGGTTCTGCAAGGAGAATTAAGAGAAATAAATGTTTCATGTAGTAACGTGGCTTCACGGTGGATCCCCCTGACCAAATCAACAGACACATTTGTATTGCTTTGATTTTTTACAGTGTAGACAGAAACAGACACAAATGTATCGTACATTATGGGAGATACACACACAGGCACACACACACACATACAGTACATTTATGTTACGAGGACATATAACTAGTAACTCGAAGGTAGTGGATTGATTGACTTGATCAGGTTGACTGTGACTGTGTTTGGGATGATATACTGTAAAAATTATCGACTTAGTTTGCTTACTCGCTGCCTTGTGATAGAACAAAATTAATTGCTTTAATATTGTATGCTAATATTGGCTTACAAATATAATTATTTGTCTTACTAATATCATCTAAGTCAATTAAATGCAACTCTCTAACATCTAAAAAAAGTTATGCATGCTTGTCCATGGGACTCTAGTGTATACTGGTCAGTTCTGCCAACAACAGCAGGCCAATCAGATCTTTGCCATATAAAAACTGGCTCTCTCAGCTCTTAACAGCGCATAGGGACTGAGACCTTTCTGCCTAGTTCCAAGGTCTCCATCCAAACACATGCAACATGTGCAGCTGCCAGCAGTAGTGTTCAGTGGAACAGATGGTGTCATAATGGAAAGAGCTTGTCTCTATTAGCTGACCTGCCTCTCTGTAACGTAGCCAGACACTGCAGCCATCACTTTCATATTGCCACACTTTTCAAAATGTGACGGAGGCAGCACAGTAGCTACCATATGACCTTTATGTGTGACAACTTACTTTCCATCAGATGCGTCTTCCTTCCTCATCCCTTTTATTTCAAGGACGTTGACCTCTGATACACAGCTTAGATCTACAGTATTTGTGATACGGTGATGCTGACTAACGTAGCGAAATACATTTTGGGTATTTAAGGAGAGGTTAATGTTCAGGTTTAGAATAAATTGTAGCTTGAGATGACTGGCTCATAGATACTCAAGACAGGCATTTTTGTGTTGAGGTGTTATGATCATCCAAAGGACATTTAGTCCTTTGCCCTCAGCAAGGGGTTCTGCCCCAAGAAATTATGTTTGGTCCTTACTTTGAATTTAATGAGAGCTGCATGCTCTAATTCAAATGTCATATTCTTGCATGCCAAGTTTACATTTTCTATTTCATATTTAGCAAGGGGAATGCAGAAAGACCTTTCAATCAAAAAAGGCACCTTCCACCAGACTTTGTATTAATTATGAATACGCTTTCAAGCCAAGGCCACCCAGATGTCTTGTGGCAGTTGGAACTTAAAAGCTTTTTGCTTGTTATTTTTGAATTCAGATTGTGGAAATCCCCAATGAAATTCAGGGAATTGCTTTGAGAGTCCAATTAGCATCTAGAGCAATTAGAGTGGAGAGGAAGCCCATGGTAATTTCCAAGGCAGGAAATGTGAACTCCGGGGTTAAAGTATACTGTGCAATGGAGCGCTTGCATCGGTAGAGCAAAGATGCAGCAGAAAACATAGCAATCTAATTTGTGCTGAAGAAGAGGATCAGGTCAAGTGAAAAATAATATTTGTGTAAAAATCTTGTTAAATACTACACTCCTGGTCTCCTATTAAAGCCAAATATGGTAGGTGTAGCAAATAGTATATATAGTCCAGGACTATCAGTTACAGGTATATACAGTGATGAGAGAAAAACACAGCTCATCTAATGCTTTTTGACTTTTTTTAAATCTAAATTACATTTGACCTGCATATACTGTATACTGTGTTTTTTATATATATATATATATATATATATATGCATTG
>OMLI01077750.1:4443-15785 GCA_900302605.1 Rondeletia loricata | reverse complement strand
TTTCAAATAAAATGATTTTCTTTATACAAACAAGATTTGTTCTTCAAAAAAGTCTTTTTACAAAAATGAGTCTTGAAAAAAAGGGCTCGTCTTATATTCAGGGTCGTCTTATATTCGGACCAATACGGTAAATGGAATGCAGTGGACAGTGTAGACCCACAGTGTGAGTGACAAGTCCACAGACCAATGGGAGCTGCAGACTGTCCAGGGGGAGAGGCTTAGACGGCTTAGAGGGGGAAGGACTCAACATACACACACTGAGATAATGCGCACACACACACACACACACACACACACACACACGCACACACACACACACACACACACAGTAGATAAGAGCTACACAGAAACAAATACAAAACTACTTACACAGATCAAAAAACAAGACTTAGTGATGTCCAGTTGCGTCCTTCTCTTTTCATACCCATACCTTTATGTTGGTGACTCCAGTGGCCTCCTTAATGCGTCGGAAGGCCTCCTCGAAAGTGGAGATGGTCTTCTCCTCTTCTCCTACCATCCTGGTGGTGCTGCGCTGGGTGTCACTGCTCAGCTCATCCGGCTGCATAGGCGCCCTCTGGGCCTGGAGGTAGCGGAGGTTACAACCACTCAGCGCTCCAAACTCAATTATTCATTATTCATTTTCACTCTACGGAATTTCCCTGTTCTGAACCAAGCTTTATTCTTACCAAAGAGACTTGGAAGCTATTTTGATATCAACAAGTAGCCCGTTACGTGGGTCTGTTGACATCATTTAGCTATGCCCCTGCTTGTATTCAAATGATATCCTAACCAAATAGTAATAGAGCTAAAGCTTGTGTATATGATAGGTTGACGCGATTGTTGGAATTATGATTAATCTCTGGTCTCTAGTATTTATATTGTATGCATGTTCAATTACAAGTGCAAAGGGCCAAGTAAGAATGACTGATTCGGTAATCAACAGAGGGAACACCATTGAAATAAAACCATACAGTACCTGCTATATATTCTTAATGTATACACATATACCGCCATGTGTAACTCACCCTTCTATCGACTTTTTCAGTCTGGGCCTTGCGCTCCTCAACTTGTTTCCTATAGCAGGCTATGATGCGCTCTCTCTCCTTACGCTCCTTGTAGAGCAACTCCTCCTGCTGCTGTAACTCTGCCTGGAAGGAGGAAGAAAGGGAAGGAGGGATGGGGAGGGAGAGAGAGAGACAGTGAGACAGAATGTTAGTACGATAGCAATGTGTTAGTGAAGAGCATGATCAAGGATGATAAGGTGATGCATATAATGGATCTCAGTAATGATGATGACAATAACGACGAGGGCAGTCATCCTAATCTAATGACATTGCTGGTAATAATGTACATGGCGGAGGAGTTGCAGGTCACCTTGGCAGCGTCTTTAGAGAGCTGGGCGTCGTTGTTCATAACCTGCAGGTTGTGAAGCTCCTCTCTGTGCTTAAGGATGTCTGCTTCCATGCAGTCCAGCTGGCCCTGGAAGGTCAGACTCTCCTCCTGAGGTGGTGAGAGTGGAAGAGTGAAGGACAGAAAGAGAAGGACAGGAAAGATAGAAGGAAGGAGCGAGAGAGGAGGAAAGGGTGTGAGAAAGAGCAAAGGATTCTATGGTAAGAGGGATTGTCACAGCACTATGGCCCTGACCATTGCACTCCTTATTATTGGCTAATTGTTATGTTGTGATCTAGGAATTGAAGCTTATTCTATGGTTGCACCAAAGTTGCACTGGATAACAGCATCAGCTGAATGCCTAAAATAAAAAATGTAACTGTGAAGAGGTCAAGGGCAGCTGTAGGTTTGACCTTGTCCACCACTATAAATATTTGTCAAGTGACTATGATCAAGTTTCCTAAATACAAAAAAAGAAAAAGTCTAATTATCCTAGAAGGCAGGAAAAAGCTCCACTGATGCAAGGAAGGGCAGGTTAAGTGCAAACAAAGCTAAGGTGAGCCTGGGACAAGAACTACCAATGTGGAAGTCTCACTCGCAGTTTGCATACCACCATATCACAGGTACAACACATAATGTAGCTCATAGCACAGGCAATCACCCGGTAGAGCGCTCAAGAGCTACAGAGAGTATCCATTGTTTCTGTGCATAATACCCATCGTGAGAATGATCAGCAGACTGTGTACAAAACATTTATGGTACGCAAGTGCTTCAGCTCTCATGTGGGTGTGTAATGTAATGAGCAGTTGAATCATTGAACTTATGATTGACCTTTTGATAAATACTGATAAATAATACGGACTGTGACCAAATTTGTAGTTCTTTTCATCCGTAATCTCTACATTGAAAAAGGCTATTAGGTAAGCGTTAGAGAATCTCTATATAGAGTGCTAGAACAGCTCAGCGCAATGAGCGAATGATGCCATGGAAAAATATTTCAAAGAGACGTGACACAAACCATAATGGGAGACAATGCCAAGAAAGCGGCAATGACCACTACAAATGTAGTTCACTTCAGTTGAGTTCAGTTGAGTTCAGTTCTGCACAATTCAGCTCAATTGAATTCAATTAAATTCAGACATCACAATGGCACGAAATATTACCTAGAGGATAAAAAGCAAACATTTGCATGTTGGACTTACCTGCAGGTGGTTTTTGAGTTTGAGATAGCTTCTCATGATGTGCTCAGCCTCCTGGCACTTTAACTGGGTCTTCTCCAGACTGTTCTCCAGCACCCGCAGGTTCTGAAGACACACACACACACACACACACACACACACACACACACACACACACACACACACAGTTTAGTTTACAGAGCTGTTTATCTTCGTATGTGTGTGCTCACCTGCTATAAACTGAGTGAGTGCATTTCATCAAGACTGGACATTGGGTAGAAAAGTTGTGGTTATCATGGTTTGTACGGTGCATCTACATGCACCTGAGAGTTGAATACCCTGGCATCTTCTGCTCTTTTCTGGGTGCGAGCATCAGCAGACTGTGCTATGCTGCTGCCCGCTGGCTTCATTCTCTGGTACTGCATCTGCAGCTCCTCCAGGTGCTGCCGGCAGGTCTGGGTGGTGTGTTTCAGGGCGTTGAGACGCTTCATCTTGAACAGCACCTTCTGGTCCAGCACTGTGAGGGCCACCTGAGAGACAGTAAGTGTGTGTGTGTGTGTGTGTGTGTGTGTGTGTGTGTGTGTGTGTGTGTGTGTGTGTGTGTGTGTGTGTGTGTGTGTGTGTGTGTGTGTGTGTGTGTGTGTGTGTGTGAAAGACAGACAGACATATATATATAGAGACTGGGAGGGAGACAGCTGTATACTTGCAGGCAAACTAGGCCGGAAACCCCCATCTGAGGATATTTTCCATTTGAAATTTTGTACCAAGTTGCATAACTGTCAATGCTGTATGTGAGGAGTTAACTGTGGGGAGAGTGAAACCTATATGGACAATAGTACAATCCTATAATTTAGCATTCTCTCATAGTGTTGAATCTTATATGAATTAATAGTAAGAATAATCAACAAAACAATACTGCTGTGCTCTTTATAACATGGCCATGCTTGTGTGGCTCCTCTTACCTTCCCTGACATGTTGCGGTAGGCGTCCTTCTCCAAGCCTCTGTTATGAAAGGCTTCTTTGATGACATGTTTATCGCCCTAGTAGGTTTGATCAGATTGACTGTTTAGTGGAATGAGACAGGTGATAACAGAGAACAATTATAGACAATAGACAAACAATAGAGCTGGGGACTGCACTTAAAAAAAACAAACACTTACAGCAAGAGTTTCTGCCACCTTTCTGTGCAGTCTCTTGTTCTCCTGCCTCAGCTGAAGGATGGTCTCTCTGTTCTTCTTCATGGAGGACTGAGAGCTCTCATAGTACGCAGTTCTGTCGCCCTCTAATGGAGAAATTCGTCATAACACCAACACATTTGTTCTTTGCTCTTTTATTCGACAGACTTCTCACATCCCCTAAGTAGCAGGTCACAACCTACTTATCTTTCTCATCCCATATACACAAATACCGCTACAAATGCCATTTCGTCGATGGCGGATTTAAACAGTTTCTGTTGGATTTATTTTTGTTATCTGCTTTATGATGCCGCTTTCTTGGTCAGGTCTGCCTCGAGAAGGAGATTCTTAAACTACACAAACGTTAGATAAATGAACATTGTTTATTGTAGGTATTAGGTGTTAAAATAGCTAATGGCAGCAAAGAGTCGCTCCCTGCACGAGCTGAGCATGACGTCAGGCTGTGTAGTTTCAGACAAACTTACCCAGTAGTTGAATTTTCCGCTGCATTTCTGTTATTTGGTCGTGTAGGGGCGGTTTGATCGCCTCGGCACTGAACGCCATTTTCACCATCTATTCCATTAAATAGAAATATCAACGGAATATTAATTTGTCCACATTCACTCTCAACCCAACGAAAGACCTTTGACGAAACCCCTGTGTTGCCTAGCAACAGTACACTTTTCACCAAGCCGAGGCTCAGTTTCAAATTAACTGTCTGGGTGTCTAAATTAATCACTTTTTACAGCGACTGGTTACAGAAATGTGAATTTAATCCGTTGCTACTTACCGTTTATTACCTTTTATAGTTTAATGAGTAGGGTTAAATGGCCTCCCTGAAAATCCTCAATGAGCATAGAGCTGAAAACATTTATCGTTCACCTAATGAAAGACATATCATATTCTCGAACAGGGTATTTATGTGATAAATGGTAGTACACCATAACTCAGTAGACCTATTAGATCTTATGGCAACAATAGAAGGGAAACGAAACCCATACTTTTGTTTTTATTACCACATTGCCTACACAATTAGTATTTTTTATTTTTTTTTGCCTTTTAGAAAAAGTCCCTTTTCACAAATATCGATTGGACCTGGACCATATGAATAAAAATCTTAAATTGGTTGGTATTCTCCTTTAAGTATTTTTTCCACATAGGCCTCCTCAAGAAATTCAACAGATACTATAGGATTATTAATGAAGAAGTGTCATCACATTACACACTTTTAAAAAATTGCAGTAACTTTATTTTTGAAATCTGATTTGCCAACATAATCAAACGATTAATTAACACCTACCACAGAAAACACTGATTCAATAACAAACAGTGAGTCTTAATCCATATACAAGTCCACTATCAATAATTGCTTTAGTACATATCCTTGGTCTGGATGAAGCAGTGGCTTTTCTTTTTGTTGCTTTTTTTCTTTGAACACTGATATGGCAACACAAAACTTTATTTACAACTAAATGAAATTATACTGCTTTTATAAACAAAAAATCTGCACATTTCTCATTTATATATTTAATATTTAATGGAAAGTATGAACATTAACTTAAAAATGAACTTGAGCTATTAAAAAAATTAGCTTTAGTCCAAGTAAAAACACTTAATTGGGTCAAGACCTGTAATCTCTTATGGCTATATGATTAGTGCATCTAAGTAAGATTTAATAGCCTGCTGCAGTTAAGGAACATTGCTTTGGTGAGTTAATTTCAAACAGTGCAATATGCAGTATGCTTAGTGAAAACAATAGAGCATATAGCTTCACTGCCACATACATTTGCCATAACACTGGCAGCCTCATGAAAGATTGTGGACCCTTCAAAGCCTCCACATAGGCTGCATGACTTTCCAAAATGGCTGATTTAAAAAACAAACAAACAAATTTTAAAAAAGTTACAACATCAACGTAAAAACCAAAATGCACACAAGAAAAAGAAGAGACAAAGAATAAGACAAAAGACAAAACAATACTGAAAAAGAAAAGAAGCATGCATTTCTGAAGTATTGCTGCTTAAATTGTTATTGTCTGTAACATGAGCTCCCATATTTCCTTCTGTAATGAAATCACCCTTGTTGGGCATATATGAGGCATGGGCTGATGGCTAGTAACAACATACACAACAATCAACAGTATCAGAGACAAAATACAGTAAGTGTTACTGTAACACTCTCTTTGTGACGGAGATGAATCTGTTGTTCATCTAAAGCATCACAAATGTAAGGCACACTATACATAGCACTAGACATGGAGCCTTCCCATAGTGGTTAGGATTAAACTTCTCCCTTTGTTCTGCTTTCACTCGCAAACAAGACGTGCACACACAAACATGCATTCACATACACAGACACACGCTCAAACACACACACACACACACACATTCAGGTGCGAGCTATTCTATGGTTTTGGACTCTTCGTTGGACTTCTTAAGGAGGGTGAGCAGGCTCTGGGACATGAAATACGGCCTCTCTGCTGTTCCATCGTTGCGTTCAAGGTCCTCCACTGTGACATGGACAGAAGCAGTTGAGAGAAAACACTTGCCTAGCAACATGCTAATATTGGCTAACAGCTCTCCTGTGTTTGTATTTATCCATCGTCTCTGAGTGCCTATCAATAATCAGTTTGGTCTTCTAGCTCATTAGTAATTAGACAAAATCAAAGCCCTGGCTCGCTTCATGTAAAGCTGACTTTGCTGGACATGCAAACTCACCTGTTTTTCCTTTATCCAAATGCCAAACAACACGACACTCATACATTTACACATAACAGAACTATTGTGATTAAATACAATTACCTTTAATCAAGAACTACATCCAATAAACATGGAATGTCATCATCAGTGTTAGTGGAAAAGCTACTTACAACGTTCACAACGTGACAAATGAGAAAAAGGTACAAAAGCATCCAGAGACGTAAGACGTTAGTAGCAAAGCACTCAGTAGGCCATGTTGACACCATGCAGCACTGAGAAAGGGAGGGAGAAAGAGATAGACTGAGGGGAAAGGAGAGGAGAGAGCAAGGCAAGTAGAGTCAGTAAACAATTGTAGGGTTTGCAGAGTCTGAGAGGTCAAGATGGTTGCGTCATGGCAACACAATCACAGCACTTATGCCAGTCTGAAATACCAAGGCAAGTAGGTGGCAAATACAATACATGGGATCCCATCCAAACGAGTGATCTTGGCGGGGTTCTCTACAAGACTGAAGCAAAATAAATACATTATAGACAAACACTGCTGTATATACACATTAGTTCCATAGGAAAAAAATGATCTAATATTCATACAGTATATCAAATATGTTTGGATCCATTTGGCGTCAGCTGGTATTATTGTAAACAGTGAAAGAGATTCACCATTGATTGAGATGTGTTGTTCCGACTGTAAACATGGTATTTAGTGGTTCTGTAGTGCATTCATTAACAGGATTAACAGAGCGAATATTAATGACAGTAATCAGGCACGGGTTCAGCACTTACAATGTTCTACAGATCTTCACGATATAAAAACCGACACTGTCTAAAACCAACACAACAGAACATTTTCAAGCTACAGAGATGCACTGGGCTTTTCACCTGCTTCAACCTTCACATGATGACCTTCTCTGAAAAGAGTAAGACTTGAGGTCACACCATTGACATAGCAAGGCAATCTGCATTTTAGCTGGTTTAGCCTACATTTAACAGGTCCTTATCACAAAGTTGTTAGGTACAGTTGTTCCATTCGGCACATACGCATTTTATGTTTTATGAAGTTTACCAAGCCTCACTTTTTTTTTGCCTTTGCATTAATATTAACATCTACTCCTATGGTGCAGAGGGAGGATCCTCTTCTTTAGATTCCTCCTTCTCATCTTTCTTTTCACCAGTCTCCTCTTTCTCAGGCGCTACAGATGGAGGCACCACCTCCTCGGCTTTATCCTCCTCTTTCAACTCCTGCTTTTCTGCTGGTTCTGTCACTTCGGCTTCTTCTTTCTTTTCAGCCTCCTCTGGTTGACTGACTTCTGCTTTTTTCCCATCAGTCTTCTCCTCCTGTGGTTCTTCAGCATCTGTCTTAGACTGCAGAGGTTGCTCCTCCTCGTTGTCCTGCTTGAGCACTTCCTGTTGTTTCAGATGGATCTCTCCATCTTGTTGCTGAAGAGGGATTTCCTCCTCCATCCTCACCTCATCCACCTGCCTGGCAGAATCTGCCTGCTCAGCACCATCCCGATCTTCCTCCACCCTCTTTGTTTTGGTGAGGATCTCATGTAGCTCAGGGGACATGAAGTAAGGCCTTTCAGATGAGCCATCGTTTCTTTCCAAGTCCTCACCTTTTGAGTGTGTGTGTGTGTGTGTGTGTGTGTGTGTGTGTGTGTGTATGTGTGTGCAGTGTGTTAATGTTTGATTGGGTTAATAGAAAATTAGGACAAAATGAAAACATGGGGAAAAAACGTGGTGAAAGAGAAGGTGTGAAAATAAAGGGAAAAGTGAAATAAAGGGGAGAAATGAGACAAAGAGAAGAACGGTCAGAAACATCGCAGGAACAAGAGGAAACCAGCAGCTCAGCCTGAGACAGCTGTATGAGTGCTTACAGAGAGGACAGGTGATATAAAGATGCACCTGAAGAAGAGATCTGAATTAAAAAACCCGAAGAAGAGATCTGAATTAAAAAACACTGTGGCTATCCTCCGACATGTTAAGAACGCCACGCAGTTACTTACAGAAGCAGAGGAAGAGTGTGTCCACACACATGGCATACACGCTGAAGAACCCATGGGCGATGAGGTAGGATCCCACTACCACCGTCTAGGCGTAGACAATGACAGAGTTGTAATGTAAGACCTCTGTTGTAGCATCCCATGTACAGAGGAATGATGACCCACCAAGATGTAAATACAGTCATTGTGTTCTCTTTCTATGGCAAGACCTCTATGGTAAAGTTTCAAAGCCAAAGATCACATTGTATAGACGTAATTCTCTCTCACCAGTATGGGTACCCAATAGTAGTTGAGAGATGGAGCAGCCTCCTCTACAGCTTTGATCCTTCCAGAGAAGAAGAAGAAAGAGCAGATCCCTGTATAGGAACAAGGATGTGAAGGCTTAGTGAATTTAAAACAGAAAGCCGGACAGACCTCTCCATTGGTTTCTGATGAATTTAGAAAATGTATCTTCATTTTAAAAGCAAAAGCTCCATTACCAACAATTCCAACAATGAGGAGCTTCCCGAGAAACAGTAGGAAGTCAGTCACTTTGTCTAAAACAGCCACCCTGTATGGAGAATAGGCACATTGCAGGATATGAGAGCACAAAGTAAACTGTTTTGAGAATAAATACTGAATGAATGTTAGGATGTAGTCTAATGCTGATTGATTTTTGGAAACAAGTGAATAAATAATACATGTAAATACTAATATTAATATTAACAATAATAGAGGCTAATGTAGCTCTATGTGCCCCTGTTATGAATGCCCACCTGACAATGTTCCTCATGAGAAGGAAGAAGGCATCTCGAGCTGAGGTACAGAAGCTTTTGCCATAGATGGCAATCTAGAGAGAAAAATTATTTAACATCACTTTAAAAACCAACCAGACCTGAAATCTTACAGGCAGCTGTATCCAGTGACAAAACCTCACCATGATGTACGCATTTCTGTTTAGGAACTTGATACATTTCTCCAGACACCAGAAGCAGCACTTCATGCAAGTTAGCAGGAACTTGGCAAACTTGTTCTGGGCACCTAAAGGGTGAGAGCAAGAAGGATGTACAGTATTGCATAAACCTTATTATGACTGGCTACGTTTACATGCACAGAGTAATATGACTTAATATTACTATTGGCCATACACTGTTAAGGCCTTATTCAGCTTAGGCTGCCTACATGCACCTTTGATACCCTGCAATTGAGTCTCCCTGTTCCCATGAATAAACCAATTAACAGAATATTCCTGTTAACCTGCGATGTGTCGCTCACAGACAGAACAGTCCGCAAGCAAAAAAGTATGAAAGGAGTAGGTTACTTCTAATACAGGGGAAAGAAATGATGATCCCAATAGTAAAAGTAATAGTATGTGATGCTCTGTGCCATATTTTTTTGGTTGACATCTAAATGTACCCACACCGCTGTCTAAGTCTGAGTTTGCCACCGTAACCCGTTGAATATCGGAGTAGCCAGGCATTTGAAGCAGGTTTCTCATGATCGGAATATCAGCGTACCCGCGTTATTCTAACCGAGTTATAACATTGACCCAAAACCAGATGACACGAGTAACCGGGTTATGAACAGAATTCTCTATGCATGTAAACGTAGCCACTGACTAATGTATGTAGTAAATCAACCCCAAAGTGTATTTAGTAAGTCAATCTCTTTGCTCTAATGTTATGCTATCTGACCTTTCAACTTGTGATCCAGGTACTCCAGAACGACCCTGATGACCTGGACCAGAGACAGGATCAGAGAGCCGAAGGCCAGGGAGCCTGTGTGGTATCTGGACAGGAAGAGGAAGCGGAGACCAGGAAGAAGAGGGAGATGGTAAGGGTTACAGAGGGTTAGAAAAGTCAGTATTTGTATAAGACAAGGCAACAACATTTCTCGCTCAGTGTTGAGATCTTGCCATTATTCTACAGAAAAATGTTTTTTTTTAACAAAGCAGGAGTTCACACACAAACACACACACACACACACACAACAGTGCACACCACAACTACATACGTACACATCCAGCGTCTAACCTGAGAGCCCGTCCCAGGGAGGAGAAGATGGGGTAGGCGGGGATATCGTCTGGCTTCTTGAAGGCCCAGTAATAAGAGGCAAAGGCCCCCGACAGAGTGACCTGGCCCAGCGCCGTCACAAAGTTGGCGCACCAGAAGAAGAGGAAGATGTTGTAGAACTGGAACAAGATGAGATATCTGTGGTAGAGGGTCTCACCACCATAGAAGGCAAACAGACACTCTGCATCAGGACACTGGGCTGAAATGTTGGAGGTGTTGAATGTCTGGAGAAAGAAAAGGGGCAGACCACAGGATTAGAAAAGCGATTTTTGATACTGTGTATGGAGCTCAAACTGTGACGCTATCATGAGGGTAAAGATAAACAGTTTCTTCCTAAAAGGTGGCAAATAATAGCAGAACATTTGTTTGGCTGTTTATATGGTTAGCCATCCTGAAACTGCACTACCCCACTGTCTTTGACAATCATGCTCACGTCATCAATGAGTAGATATAACGCGATAGAGACATTTAGTGGCATACCTTGGGGTCGCAGGTCTCTCTTGAGTACTCACACTCAGAGGTGTTGAACACTTTGTAGACCTGCTCATTAGAGGTGGACAAGAAACTGGTCAGAGCTGTCAAGGAGATTATGATAACAAGGGAGAATATGTTTGGAATGGTGAACTTTTGTATAGACTAGCCACACTCAAGACAGCAGGTCAACCACAGACCTGCGAGCAGCTGCTGTCAAAAGTATCATGCATCTATCTATATGGAAATGTCTCAGATCAAGGAGGGAGTAATTATACAGTTAAACATTTATTATTAATCATGTTTTGAATGGCATGGAAAAGACAGAAGGATACACAGCAGTGATGGCCCAATAAGCAATCACCACGGCCAGAAAGGC
>OMLI01077749.1:0-12164 GCA_900302605.1 Rondeletia loricata | reverse complement strand
ATGAAAATTGTCAAAATATTTGAACATTTGACCATTTTAAGGGGAAAAAACATTGAGATTTTGGCCTATTTAGGCTGATTGGCTTGAAATCTTCAGAGAACACCACCCCATCTACGATGGCAGAATGCCAGGGGTCAAAAGGTCAAATTTTAACTCTTGCATGCTTCAACCGATGGATTTCAAATATCCAGGGGTGATGGAAAGTGGTACAAGGATGAACCCCATGGAAATTCAGCACCACCCGATCCAATATGTCCCGATCGCTTCCAATATGGCCTGATCGCCAGGGGTCAGTAGGTCAAATTTGGGGTTTTCTCCGCCTGCTAACACCCTTGAACGCTTGAACCGATTAACTTCCTGAAAATGTAATATTAGTTCTCGGCACCAGACAAAAACCTTTGATCTTGATCTTCTAATTCATGCAAGTTATTAAGGCAACTGTTACAAAGATGGACCATATTGAAAGTCACCTCCACCCGATCAGGGGTCAAAATGTCAAATTTTGGGATGTCCTCTGGACATTCAGTCTTCAACGCTTCAACCGATTGACTTTACATTTTCAGACATGATGAAAAATTTACAAAATCTTGGAAAATAAATTCTTGACTGTGGGGTTTTCTCCAGTGGGGGTTTGTCCATTTACCGGTGACCATTTAGTATTTTTAGTAGCCATCTTTAATTTTGTGAAAAAAGTGTAACTTTGAAAACATGACAAATAATAATACATACTTGCCATAAATATATTATAATATGTAGCAGGGCCTAGGCGTTACACCTGTGGCGGGGGATACAAATGGCGTCGCGGGCGACGAGGAATGTCTAGTTTAATCTGCTGGCAATGCAGTTACCCAGGTTATTCAAATGGGGTTTGCTTCTTATTAGCTGAATAAATTATTCCAAAATTGCTGAAGGTTGCATATTTTAGTCTTCCTTATAGAGAGTAATTGGGTGTTTAGTAAGGAAGACCCATTTAATTGAGGGGTCAGAGCAATATTTTCCTGTACAAACATTCAAGTGTTTATGTATCTTTGCTGAGAATTGGTATGGCCTGTCTTCCTCTTCATTGTTCCCAAAGCACTTGTGTTACACAACACAGGAACCCCAAAGGAGCTGTGATTTTAGACTGTGCTGTTATGATTGTGTTCCACAGGCTGTTTAGACAATAAACATGTTCTCACTTTAAGTCTATTTTTATGCTTGCATTCTGGATTCAGTATTTTGTTGAAGTTGCCTCATGTGTGTGTGTGTCTGTGTGTCTGTGTGTGTGATTTTTTTTTTTGTACATCTGTGTGTGTTTCTACAGCTGGTCTGGACATCGGGCCCCTGGCAGACAGCTCCCCAGTGGTGCCCCAATCCCAGTCTGGCCGACGGACACCTCGTGCCCTTCCAGAGGAACCTCTGGACGGCATCCTCAGCCCAGAGCTTGACAAGATGGTCACTGATGGTCAGTGTGAGAGACCAGACACGCATATCTATCTTGAAGCCCCTTTCATTTTTTACACTTGTCCTCTGACGACTGAATACAAGTTGGATAATGATCTGTTCTCTCTCACTCTTCCCTTGTTTCAGAATCAATTCTTAGCAAACTCTACAAAATTCCAGGTTTGTAATTTAATCCTTTCTCTCAAAATTGTGAGCTTTGATCCAGTGTTATCCTACACTAGGAATGAGAATTGCCTGTGTACTCCTAATACAATATTGTTACAGCACTTGGGCCATGGTTCAATAATATTTCGCTAAAGAATGTTTCTCAATTCAGTGAGATAAAATGTTATATGCTCTTCATTTGACTACAGTAAAAGTTCAAGTCCCTTTAAGGCAATACAATGTCAAAATTATACCTACAAGTAAAAAGCCATGAATCAATTGCTAAATGAAATTCCAGACCTTTCATACTTTAAAGCACTCTTTAATGAATTATGTGGTCATTCACTAATAGACTTGAAATGTGATTTAAATAAAATTATAATAATCAATAGTTGGCATCAGCATATGCCTACAGGGGGGAATTCATTCTGATTATTCACTGTATTAATTTTACCCACCTTCACCCCTACCCTAAAGGGTATTATCCCACATAGTACTGACTAGTGTCACATGCTCTTACAGAGCTGGAGGGTAAGGATGTAGAGGATCTCTTCACAGCAGTCCTCAGCCCCAGCACCAGCCAACCACCACCACAGGTGCCTCACCCCCAGGGCCCAGGGCCCCTCCCTGTCACGCCAGGCACCAGTATGCCTCACCCCAGTGCAGGTACATCATCAATCAGTATGTCACTGTTACGTATAGCATTTGATTCTGTTGCGTTTGACGATCCAAGCACCTCATTCTGCCCTAAAATCTTGTTTTGTGCCCTGTAGGGAATCTCATGTTTCCAAGGATGCCGATCATGAACGGCATGATGGGACCAAACCAACGCTTCCCTACAAATCCAGGAGCAGGGCCCTGCATCCCAGAAAATTTCTCCCCCCTCCACCGTATGCCTTTCACTGACAATCCAAGGTAATGTACTGCTACCTTCTTGTAAGATATTAAATATTGTAAGTTACGTTTTCATCATTTCTCAACACAGTGACGTGATCGTAGTGATTTCAGCGTAACTAAAGAGTTGCTTTTCTATGTTTCCGCAGGGATAGGAAGTTCAATCAGATCCCTAGAGAGGCGGTAGGTTCATGGCCCTCTCCTGCCCATGGCCCAGGCCCTACCCCTCCTGGATCTCTGCCTGAGGGGGAGACTGAAGCCATGTCCAACGCCCAAAGGAGTACACTCAAATGGGAGAAGGAGGAGACTCTTGGAGAGCTAGCCACTGTAGCACCTGTCCTCTATACCAATGTCAACTTCCCAAACCTCAAAGAAGAATTCCCAGGTTGGTTTATGGCTCTAAAACTAGTACACAAAAAAATTATATATATATCTATATATTTTTTTTTATTATTCTAATTTGTATTTCCTTTACCCAGATCTGATTGTTTTTTCATGTTTAGCAATTGTTTTTTTGTGTGTGCCTGTTTGCTTTGTTTTGTTTGTTGTTATTTTGTTGCTGTTTTTAATTCCTGCCTATGTCAGAGTATTATTTTGAGCACACCCTCTGCACTTCTTCTTTACAACACAGTATAAAAAGATACTTTTGAATGCCCTTCAAGAAGACTGTTGGCATGACAACTCCTCTTATTCTTTCAACAGACTGGTCTACAAGAGTCAAGCAAATTGCAAAACTATGGAGGAAAGCTAGTTCACAAGACAGGGCCCCATATGTGGTAAGATCACAAATATTTCTGAATTTGCCATCATTCCTCTAACTATCTCAAAGCCTGAAACACTTTGAAAATGGCAGACATCAAACTGTGACTATTAGTCGCACAGACGTTGTATTCGTATGCAGAAGGCAGACTCCTGTATCGCATCTGGCCCCCTGCCTCTTGCCAATGCAATTTGAAATCCGGCCATTCACAGATTAACTAATTAACAGAGGAGGCACTGCTCAGTGTTAGAACTCACTATGGTCTCTGTAATTAAGTTCATAAGAAGTAATTTTTTCTGGCAGAGGCCAGTTTTAAAGACCTAGTCTTGATTAAAACTACAGAAATTCACCCTGCATAAGTGGTTCCTACGGTTAGGTTGACACTGGTTACAGGTTTTTGTCTGACTTGTCTGATGGGTTTTTGTCTTTGTGTGCGTTTGTGATCGAATTGTTCTTCAGCAAAAGGCAAGGGATAACCGAGCTGCCCTGCGCATCAACAAAGTCCAGATGTCCAACGAGACAGTCAAGAGGCACCAACCACAGCAGCAGCCCCCTGAGGTGTTTGATCCCAACATACCACTAGACACAGAACTGCTCTTTAAAGACCCTTTGAAACCCAAAGAGTCAGAGCATGAACAAGAGTGGAAGTTTAGACAGGTAAGAGTGTATATACTGAAGTCAGGGAATGCAGCGGCAGGTCCACTTATGTTAAGACAACTGAGAGGTGGTTTAGAGAGGCTCCCTAAACAACTGCACTATCCTCCACATAGAGTCTGTCCAGTTCATCTGAGTGTGATATGAGACTGACAATATTTGATTTGTCCCTTTTGAAGTCTAATCCCTCTTTTCATCTGCTCCTACAACAGCAAATGAGGCAGAAAAGCAAACAGCAAGCCAAGATTGAAGCCACTCAGAAACTGGAGCAAGTTAAGAATGAGCAACTCCAGCAGCAACAGCAGCAGACTAACAGCCAGTCTGACGGCGATGGCAACAACAGTGGTAACCAGAGCCCTGCCTCCCAGCCCAGCAATGGCAGCATGTCCCCAATGCAGCAGCTCAACCCTAAAGACGGATTTGCCAGGCCACAGCTGCCAGGGACGCCCACCCCGGGGCCTCCTGAGGATGTGTTCCTGCGACCCCCTCCTCCCCCTCCATCAGGCCCTTCTTCCCAGCCTCAGTCCCCTCAGGTCTTCTCACCTGGCTCCTCTGGTTCCAGACCCTCTTCTCCATGGGACCCATATGCCAAGATGGTGGGGACCCCAAGACCACCGACTCTAGGGCAGAATGCATGTCGCAGAATTCCTATGGAGTCTGGTAAATCCCCCACCTCCTTGATGGAGCAGCAGGACAGAGGGAGGCCCTCTCCTGCTCATGAGTCTTTTGGCTCTCCTACATCCATGAGCAATGACCCTTATGCCAAGCCTCCTGACACCCCAAGGCCAGCTGGGGAAATGGACCCTTTCCTAAAGCCCATGGGTCCCCCCAGGTCCAGCCAGGCTGCCCAAGGGAGGCCCCCAATGGGTTCTCCAGGCAGAGACCCATACTCAAGACCTATGATCAGAAATGAGGTCTATCAGCGCATGGCCCAGAACAGGATGATCCTGTCTGACCCTTACTCACGACCTTTACTAGCTCCTATCCCTGGAAGTAATGAGTCTGGCTCAGTCTCTCTGTTCAAAACGCCCATGCCCCCTCCACAGTCTCAGGACCTATTCAACCGACCAGGGCCACATCCTACTGATAGGTTCTCCCAGAATCAGCAGAATGACCCCTATGCTCAGCCCCCACACACTCCAAGACCCTCTGGGAATGACAACTTCACCAATCCTCCTAGAATGAGCCAACATCACCCTCAGGTCCACTCGTTTGCTCAGCCAGGACCAATGACACAAATGTCCAGAAATCCTTATGCTCATGCACCCTCCACTCCAAGGCCTGACCACTTTACATATGACCCCTTTTCCCAATCCTCTGGTCCCACCAGGCCAGCCGCTGACCCTTATGCTCAGTCCCCAGGTACTCCTCGACCCATCAATGAACCCAGTGCCCAATCTCGCCCATTTTTTGAGCCCTATGCTCGACCTCCTGGCACCCCACGCCCACATGACAACTACGGCCAGCCATCCAACACCCCTAGCCCATCGTCAGACCCTTACTCCCAAGCTCCTGCTACTCCTCGACCCAGTGGGATGAACCAGTTTGGTCACCAGTCACACCCTGCACAGAGGATGTCCCCTTCCCACTCAGTGGACCCCTATGCCCAGCCACCTAGTACTCCACGGCCCTCTATGGGAGAGAGGTTTTCCAAGTCACCAGGTAGCCAGAGGATGCCTATGGATCCATACACTAACACTCCTGGGACACCAAGGCCAGGGAGTGGTGACATGTTTTCCCAGCCAGGGGCCCCCAGACCAATGCTTAATGACCCCTACACCCAGCCTCCAGGGACCCCACGGCCTGGTCCTGATGGGCTCAGCAGACAGGGACCAAGGCCAGGACCAATGGGGAACCAGGACCCCTTCTCACCACCTCAAGGCAGACTACAGGAGCCCTTTCCTCATCCGGGCTCACAAACACCAAAACACCTGAGTATGCCAGAAGATGGATTCACTCAATCACCCTCCAGAAGACCCAATCAGACGCCTGTCCATGACCCTTTTGAACAGGCCCCCATAACCCCTCGTCCACAGCCAACAGAGAAAATAGAAATGAAGGATCAGTCAAGCGTGGGTAACAGTGGAACTGCCCCCCAACACCCTGGCCAACTGTCTAACAACCCACAGATGCCTGTTGCTTCCTCTGAGGCTCAGAGTGTTCCTCTCGCTGACAGCGAGGAAAGACTCAGACAGGTACATCTACACTGATGTTTCTGTTCTACTCTAGATCTCATTTAAACATCACCATTGAGATCTGATTTTTGCACTGGTGTCACAGCTTAATTTATTGCAATTTCTTACCATCAGTTATTCATTCCTAATATTCAGTTGTATTACATCACCAATAATTTAATAGATTCAAGGCCTGGGGGGGATTAAAATGTTAGGTGAAAAGGATTATTCTCATATTTGTTCTGAAAACAGATGAACATTATATGCCTGCTTTTTATTCAATGTCTTTTAAAGTTTTTAAAAACCTGGCAGTGAGATTTTCTTTACAGCAGCTTACTGGCTACCACTACAACACTGTTTGTAGATGGAGATACAAAATCAGTGGTGCTCCCTCTAGTGGGATAACTGGACATCTCTAACCCGAGAATAATAATTACATATTTTGGTACAACATTATTGACAATCCTATGAATACACATTTTAATCTGATAATATCTCCACTCTTGAGCCACTTGAGGCTAATGAAGGCCTTGTATGTTCAGAAAAAGAGATCTTGTAATCTCAATGGGACTCACCTTGTCTTGACTAAACAATGTCTTTGAATCTTAAAATCTAAAATGATCTAATGGCATTAGTTAAGTGCTTGAAGTCAAACAATGTGAAGTAATAGCCATGTGTTAAACATCTGTATTGGCCATTATACATGCACTAAACTGCACAAGTGAACTTAACCCTTATGTTCAGAATCTGCAATGTTTGAATCTAAATAATCATTTTAATTTAACTTAATATTCAAACATTTTTATCTAATCGCATATGTTATGTGCTTGGAACTAAAGTCTAAAGTAAAGTAATAATCAGCCATGTGTATTCAACATCTGTTAAAAATGTGTTTTGAAGCAAAATACAAAAGTAACTGTGTTCAAAAGATTCACTGGGGATGTGCCACACATTAAAAGCTGCACATGTGAACTTGAAATAGAAAAAAGGCACTGACTGGCAATGTGTTTTATTCAATTAATCTAATATGATACATTTAATATGGTCCGAATTGTGTTGTATTTTTTTGGTCCAAATGTGTTTTTTTGTGACTCACTTTTCTATGGCGAATATGCTACTCTTTTTAGGGTCAAATTCTGGTTTTTCACCCTTGCTGCTAGGGTTTTCAACTTCGCAATGTTGGCACCTCTGTAGTAGGCAATGTGAAACAAACCGGACCGATACAATGTAACAACCTAGCGAACTCTGCTTTGGACTTTAAAAGGACTATTATAATGTGAAAACACTCTTAAAGCATCTCAAAACCAGGTCACTGAAAGTTGGCCAAAATAAGATACAGCTGTGGAATAAAAACTGGTCCCCCCCCTCCAATGGCCCATGAGTAGCTTATGTTTTTTGTTTTTACAACCAGTACAGCACTATAGGTGAGACTAGTGTTGTCACGATACCAACATTTTAATTTCGATACCGATACCAAGTCATGAATTTTGATACTCGATACTTTTCGATACTTTATTTCAGGCATGGACAATGTGCAATGGCATTCAAGGTAAAATGACAATAAGCTGTATTAACTAAAATAGCAGCAAAATCTCAAACTGTTCAGGTCTCTAACCTATCCTAAGTCTTGGCTGTTTAATTTTATTTTTTTCTCAGTCAAGAAAACTATTGTCAACTCATTGTTGCCATTGAGCTTTATCTTAATTCTTTGTCAACTTTGTCAAAACACAAAATAGATTTGTATGAGTATGCATATTACTACTGCAGTTTTTCCCGTACATAGGCTCATCTGTGGCGCAACGGCACAATATCGGCACGGCCGCCACAAAATCAAAAGTTGGTCAATGTATAGAAATTGATCTAAATCGATAATTAGCCTAATGTGCGCATCACTGACCGGTAGCTTTGTACTCAATCCGACAGAGCTTCCCGTTGTGAAAACGAAAGTGAAACTTCAAATTCTACAATTTGCTCCAAACTGGCACATGTTAGTAATGGTATTTGTAAACAGTAGCCTAACACTTTAATCGGAGATGTGTAAAACTGCTCAACACTCAGATAGAGAGTTAACATGAGCGCAGTGCAAAGACTGGCATATTGCCCCGCTGACAACCACCGCCACAAGTACATTGTCAACCTGTGGGAAACACAGTCTCTCTGCAGTTACTGCAGAGAGACTTTTCCATCACTCTGTATTTCTTTCATGGACTTAACTGGGGAGTTAACTAGTCAACTATCACCTATCGATCTTTGAATTCCTTGAAAAGGTCAGGATGTTTGTCCGACAGATGTTTGGCCAGGTTTGACGCGTTGCCTCCCTTTGCGAGACACTTTAAAACAGCGCTTACACAGCGGTGCTACTGTGTTTAGGGGCTCCCCTTTTTCATCCATTTTAAAGCCTAAATATCTCCATATTTCACCTCGGGGCCCCCTCTTTGTCAACGAGTTTAGGCGTTGCTGGTGCTGCTGCCATCTCTTCAAGTCTATAGTCAAAACAAGAAGGTGGTCCCCGCTCTCTACTGGTGCTCTGACTCACTCCAGCTTGCTGCAGCTCATATTACAAACTCAGTCAGGGTTGTTTCCCGCAACGTCACACACACCACTAGCGCAACGTTACCGCTGTCAGCATTGTGCTTAAAGAGACAGATGCCTATTAGCCAGATCAAACAGTCATTGGCATAATAAAAAATTATTGATTTTTTCAAAATGCTGGTATAGTACCTTTTTCAGAACTTTTTCAGTACCAGTTTAACGTGCAACACTAGGTGAGACAAAGAGAGAGAAAGCTTTGTCTGTGTGCTTTTGCAGAATTGGGAGTATGCATTGGTGAACAATGAAGGAGAGGAACCTTTTACTTGTATTGCAGACCACGCTAGTTGTGGAGACTCAGTGGGCCAAAGTGAATTGACAACTAGAATCAGTCTGTGGACCAGCTGAAAATATATGTGGCCCGTAGGCCTTGTGTTTAAAAAGTATGACTTAAATATTGATGACTTGTTGTGTTTTGTAGCGGCAACGAATCAGAGAACTAATCCTCAAGCAGCAGCAACAGAGGAGTGCCATTCGACAGGAGAGGGGCCCCCAGGAGCCTGCTGGTAACATGACCCCAGGAACACCACGACCCTGGCCACAAGAGGGCCCTGGGCAGCAAGGTGAAATGTTCAGTAGGCCTCCTCCACCCTATCCTGGACAAGGACCCATGAGAGGGCCCATGAGGTTCCCTGGACCTTTCCCAGGTGATCAGCGTGGCCCTTTCCCTAATGAGGGGCAGATCCCTAGGGGCCAACATCCTGGAGATCCTAATCTGATACATCAGGGACCAAGGTTTGTGTTATGATATTATATGGCACTGCACTGTACTAAGAACGTCCTTCAAATCTGTTCATATATGTTCTCATTCTATTTCAGGTTTGCATTTCCGCCTGGTGGTCCGGGACCTCATGGAGGCCAGGAATTCTTTCCCCGAGGTCCACACCCAATGCAGGATGTCCCCCCTCAAATGAGACGGTCCGTATCTGCAGACATGGCAAAGTCTATGGGAGGCAACCCTATGGGGCTACCCCAGCACTTCCCTCCACGTGGCATGCCAGTGCAGCAGCACAACATAATGGGCCAGCCTTTCATTGAGCTGCGACACAGAGCAGCAGAGAACAGACTCCGCATGACGTTTCCCCCTGGTGCCATGCAAGGGAACAACATAGACCCCAACATGCAGGCTCAGAGGCCTCCTAGCTTTCTAGGAGCACCAGAGTTCAGGTTTCCTTCCAACCAGGGGCCCAGGATGGTGGACTCCATGGGCAACCATACTGGCCAAGTCCAGCTATCTGCCAGCATGGACAATCTGAATCAGCAAACCCAGATGCCAGGGAACAACATGCCTAGACAATCTCCTTTGATGAGATCCATGAGCCAGCCTGCTTCAAATGAGACCCAGAACATGGCAGCATCGATGATGCTGGCTGCGCCCTCTGCTGGGCAGTCTGAGACAGTGGCCAGCAATGAAGCCATAGAGGAGAAATTGGATGCGGAAGAGTCAGCCGTCAAAGATCTTGAAGATGTGGAGGTGAAAGACTTGGTGGATGCTGACTTGGAGAACCTGAATTTGGATCCAGAAGATGGCAAAGACCTAGACCTAGAGACAAATGACTTGCACCTTGATGACTTCCTGAGATCTGGGAAATTTGACATCATTGCTTACACAGACCCTGACCTAGATGACATCAAGAAAGATATGTTCAATGAGGAATTGGACCTCAATGACCCTATGGATGATAATACTGACGCCACAGACATCCATAGGGTTCTGTCTGAGAAAAGAAACTCAAACACTGGTGGAACCGAGGCCTCATCCAGTTCAACATCTGTACTGACAAATTCAGATGACTCGGGTGAGCAGTCTTCTGCTGAAGTCAAACAGGAAGCCATTGGGAGTCAGGGCTCTGCTTCTTTGGCACCTGGGCAGGAGATCAAAACAGAGGTCAAAGACTGTCAGAAATCCGCTGAGGTAATAGACCAGCAAGCCGATGGAAACACCATAACCCCAAATCAGCAGGGAGTGCTCTCTGACTCTACCCCAGTCCTCTCTAGTTTACTCATTAAGCAGCAGCCTGAGGAGCAGCCATTAAACCCAATGGTTGAATCTGTCAATCAAGGCAGCAACCTCATGCCCCAGCCAAACCAAGTCACTGACATTCAGCATACCTCCGGACATGCAATGAGTCAAACAATACCCGACGCCACCACCACAGGAGAAGCTTCCATGTCTGGTTTTGGAGCAGATCACCAGGTGGGGCTGACTGCTGGAGTGGACCAGAGCAGTCTGAGCCAGGACCAGCAGACCATGCTGAACCAGGCAATGGGCCAGCAGCAACGTCCTCTGCTGCTGGAGGAACAGCCACTCCTCTTGCAGGACCTCCTAGACCAGGAGAGGCAGGAGCAACAGCAGCAGAGGCAGATGCAGGCCATGATACGACAGCGCTCCAGTGACTCCTTCTTCCCCAACATTGGTAAATAATTTAGGCTGCAGTTTGATGCCGGCAAAGAAGACTATGATTATATCAGAGAGGCTGTTAATGTTAAGTTATTATCACTCTCTTGTAGAAAGAGATTATTTCTGACAGTACAATATTTGTCATTTGCAGATTTTGACGCCATCACTGACCCTATTATGAAGGCTAAGATGGTTGCCCTGAAAGGCATCAACAAAGTCATGGTTCAGAACAACATGGGAATGACTCCGATGGTTATGAACAGGTAAAAAGCCCACTTTGCCTACTCAATACTCAAATACAGGTTAATTCAGCTTAATTGAATAATTGTAAAACTACACAAAATGTTTTCTTTAAATCGGCCATGTTTAGTTGTTGGTATTTAAAGCTGGGGTTGGCAACTTTGGAGAAATGAGCAAAAATGTGAAAGTACACAACAAAAAAATCCACCCCCTCCCTCTCTGCTCCCTCCCGTAACCCCTCCCTCCAAACGAGGCTCAGGCCAGATTTTTAGGTTTTGATCCCAGCTCTGCCAAATCAAGTCAATAGCTCCAGTAACTCCAATTCCCAAGATGCACCCTAACCCATGGTGGCGGCATCGCCTCTATCTCTCTTTCTCTCTCTCTCGCTTCTCTTGCTCTCCGTCTCTCCAGCAACTGTTCTGGTGTGCATTTCGTCTCATGGTAAGATGTCATCTTCTAACACAAAGTATTCTCTATCTGCCATCGTTAAGTCAACTTCGATGAGATGGATCGGGAGCAAGAGCTGAAGCATGGTGCTCTATGGGAACTAAGGATGTAACGATATCGTCAATTTCACGATATCGCGATAACAAAAATGTCTCGATACCGTCGTGGGCCTGTGACGGCATCTACGATAGGTATTACAGGCCAAAAAATTTATTGCTTTTGTTTGAACAGCAGCGGAGGGAACTATCTTCTAACAGAGACGATCTTTGAGACCCCCGTCGTCCTTTGTGTGCAAGCCAAGCGCTGCGTCTTCACCAGACGCGCTCAGCTCAGACCCACTCTGTCTCTGGATTTTGTCAATGAGTCTACCTGGCTCCGTAAAACTACTACTCTCCCAGCTTCCCATTGTCTAGCGGAT
>OMLI01077733.1:7524-24428 GCA_900302605.1 Rondeletia loricata | reverse complement strand
ATTTCTAATCTTTTACAAATTTAGTTAACGGGGTGTTGAACTTTTCTGCACTTGGGTGTTACCTGTTTAGAAGCAAGAATTATTCCAATCAGGGTTTGTATACAGCTTTTAAATAAAAGAAGGGGGAAAAAACGAGCTAGTATTGGATCAGCAGATACTCAAAGTTCATGGATCGGTATCGGGAGTGAAAAAGTGGTATCGGTGCATCCCTAATTACAAGTTACTCCCAGTAAATAAGAAGGCAACAAATTAAAGCTGTACTTGTGTAAAATCTAGCTTAAATTTCCATATCATTTTACAGACTATAGCTGGCGGAAGCATCTTGCTTTGGTTTGTACATTGGCTTGACTGGGTTGCGATTGACAGAAGGCAAGCCCTAACGTAACCACAGAGAACGTTAGCTATAGAGTTGAGACGTGACGACATGGGCATAACTATTTCCAGGTTTCGGAAGCAACGACCCCATTTATTTTTCGCGATATGCCTTCCGGAGTGTTCCAAAAGTTTAATGACTTCAACCGAATTACCCATTAGCACAAACGAATAGCAGCTGCATCAAAAAAAACTAGCATAGTTCAAACAAGACCGTGTGCAAAGCCACGGAACAGCCGGGCACCTATGTAGCTTGGAGGGGAATGTGCATACCGCCACCCACTGGAGCAACTTGCAGTGTAAATGCAATTGTCAATACAATATTTTCACAGGAAAAAGGAGGCACCAGCAGAGTGTCCAAAACAAATTCCTGGCTTACCAGAAAGACTCACTCTGCACACCTGTGTTACCTCCTCCAGATTTGGCTCAGAACCGTAGTTGGGACAACCTCTGGTTATATACAGGTGCATCTAAAAAAACTTGAATATCGTGGAAATGTTCAATTTATTCCCGTAATTTAATTCAAAAAATGAAACGTTCATATATTTTTTAGATTCATTACACAGAAAGTGAAATATTTCAAGCCTTTTTTTGTTTTAATCTTGATGATTACAGCTTACAGCTCATGAAAATCAAAAATCCAGTATCCAATTACAGAGCTCAGAGAGCACAATAACTTGTCGCTCTGTCATCTTGTCAGGTGGGAGAGACAAAGTATATCTAGAGCTAGTCATACAAGATAGACCTAACGTTACAAACAGACTGTGAAGGGTTACGTTAAGACAAGAAGAACATGGTCCAGTGTTTTGTACCCGGTTGCAAACATTGGTCAGGAGTGCACAAATGCACTTGATTCTACCGCTTTCCATCGTCTCAGTCGGCGAAGGAGCAGTGGATCCAACTCATTAGGTAAGTTTAATCAACGTCTTATCAAAGCAGGTATCAGAACAGCTGGCTAGCTCGCTGGTGCGCATGCAATACACAGCTGTCATCTCTATAGCAACATGAAGCTATATTGAAGGTTTGCTTACATTCTGCAAAAAACATGAATACGTTCTATAATTCTATGTCTATGTGCTTGACACACCTACCAAATCGGTGTCGACACCCACTAAGCAAGTTTGTTGTGCGTCAAAATCGCTTCGGGAATCGAACATCTCAATTCAACGGCGGCAAGATTTATTTTGGAGAGGAAATAGCGGAAATTGCTCCGGGTATCTTGCCTCTTCTTGTTTACAAGCAGAAACCGGAAGTAAGACACCCACTCCTGTCCCGGAAGTAAGACACCCACTCCTGTCTCGTCTTGCGGTGTTCCTGAATGTACACATTTAATATGAAACAGCCATCTTACAGTGAACAGAACTTATTCCAAAATGTAAAAGTTTACAGCCTGATATTAACATTCTGATGTAAATTTGCAAAATGTAATTACTGACTTCACAGTGATGACCTTTACTGACTGAATTAGATGCCGTTTAAAACTGAATGGGAGCGAATGAGCCTGAGAGGTATGGCAAAACTAATTTCAAAACAGAATAAAAATTTAAACAGCAAAAATCACACTGGAATGGTCCTTTAACCTAGGTGAAAAAGGGCATATGGGCAAAGGAAATATCACTGAAAAATATGCTCAATTTGAGAAAACATGAATAGAGAATGGCGCAAAGCCATTTTCAGGTTTTGGGAAGCCATCAAGATCAGCTTAATTGATTATCCTTGATAAAGCCAGCCAATCAATACAACAGGCCTTAATCTGTGCGCCCAGTTTTTTCTAATGCAAAAGTTCTACAACTCAGTGACCTGTTACGGTAATTGCTATCAAATTAAAGTGGGAATATTTTTTCTTCTTCGTCACATTCTTTTTCATCAGTTTCCAATTAGAAGGCACTAGTAAACCTAACATCATAGTTGGATGTGAGAAGAGCTATGAAATTACTGTACAACAGCCCACCACCAAGAACTGATTCAAGGCTATTGTACTGAAAAACGGATGTTCAATCAACTGTCTGCCCCCATGCTAAGGCAGTGGCAAAACAGATGAGAGTTGTATACTTACTGAGGTCTTGCTGGGGTTAGAATGCGAGTTGGAGCTATGAAGGGAACTGTGGTTGTGAGAATTTTCTTGTGGAGAATAACTGGTCCCTTTAACAGAGCACAAGGAGGAAAAAAACAAAACAGAGCCATCAGTAATGGAAAAATAGCAATAACATGTCAGATTCAAGGACATTACTGTAAAAAGCCTAGTAGAGAACTAAGAAAGCAGTTTTGAGTCAAAACAATAATACAAATAAAAACAAAATTATGTGGCACACACTAGCCTGACGTCATCTTCACACATAGTTGTCTCTGATACAACAGCTACAAGGTGGTAAATAAAAAATAAGAAATACTGGATTAAATTAACATTTATGCTAATTAGCAACACATATTCCTGTAGTTAAAAAGTGACAGGGTTCTCTGGGATGATTAGACAAGTCCATATATCTACACCTATGTGCACAGGAAACTCAAAGACAAAGATAAGACAAATGACAAGGACAATTTAACCCCTAGTTAATTTTATTGTCAGTGCAAAGATGCTACACTTGCTGTTGGGTCTGCTCATTCTTTACTAAAGCAAGAACCGGGGCCCTTGATGATTGTTTCTTCAATTTCTAGGCATAGTATATGTAATATGGCCAACATAATCTGTGGCCAAACCATGACAAGTACCATGTTAAGACATATTCTCAACCTGTCCATGAACGCAACAACAGTGAGTAAGGCCATTAAAATTGTTGCTACACCTGTTAAGCGTAATTTATACTTCTGCGTCGAAACAACGGCGTAGGTCCTTCCGGTGTCGGCGTAGCCCACAGAGGCTGCCGCTGTAGCTTACGTGCACCTGCGCGTATGGCGACGCAAGACCGTAAGTGCTGTGATTGGCCCGCTTCGTATTTCCTCCCATCTGTATCCGGTTGATGTTCGCCGATTTCGGCGTTGTGGCAGAATCACCCACGCAGAACTGTAAATGCTTTCACCGCCGTAGGTACCGACGCAGAAGTATAATTTACCCTTAAGCCAGGTCTAAGAATCTCTGTACAGCTGCCTTCTTGACAATTACACTGATGTGAAAACATGATAATGGGCATTAACACAGGTAATGAGCCAAGTCTCATAATCAGATGGCAAGATTGAGCCTGCTTGTGCTCATCCAATATGCTCACATCTGCCCAACTACTATTAGGTGTTAGAAATTAAGTGCTACAGGTTATTTTGAGATTTGCAAAACTTTTTTTTTAATGGCTGGAGGGGTATAATAGTATGTAAGTAAGAGAGACCACAGTAGGGAATGCTCGAATGAAAGGCCTCTGGTGACAAGGCATTCTCACATACAGCAGGTGGGAGGAAAGATGCACTGAACAGCACTGTCACAGGCAAAAGGGCATCTGTGGCCGTAAGGAGCCGTCTAGGGCAACCTGTACACATATAGCATAAACACCAGTCTTTGGCAAGGCCAATGATGAAAAATAAACACTGCAAAGGAACACTTCAGTTCATAAACTATAGTAGTCTACTCTAACCTACCTGCGGCTGGGGAAAGAACTGTAGTGCACACATTAGGGACGCAACGGTATGAGATTTTAATGGTACAATTTTAGTCTGGGGGGGGGGGGGCAGTTTCATGGTTTTACGATTATTACACGATAATTTAATTTTACAACACTAAGGACAGGGAAAATCAAATGAGCATTTAAAAATAAAAGGTTTTATTGCATTTTTCACAACATTTCTTATGGTCCTGCAAAGAAAACATGTACTCTATATTGAAAACATTTCAATATGGTGGAAAAACCTAACCCTAACCCTGCCGTAAGAAACAAAAACACTAATACAGTAACAGCCTTTTAAAAACAACAAAATAGATTGGACTTTTACACCTAGTCTATACTTGGACACAAACCGACTGACAGCCCCGTGACGACTGGAAGACATCTTGATGAAGAAACGTTCTAAATGACAAAGGATGGCAAATGGCAAAGTAACTGATGGATGCTGCAATGTTCACGTTGGCTTATGTTACATTGAAAGCCCAACTCTTATAAATAATAAATCTTTTTTTATTTCAATTCCATAACATAAATAACCCTTAACTCGCTGCTACTTCGTTGATTGTGACAATTTTATATTCACTCCCCTACCAGCTTAACAGTTCATTAAGCAACTTGCCACCAAGCTACACTTTTCAACTAAGGTTCTTTTATTACCTTGACTTGAGCATGCAAGGATGGATGGTGATCTCAAACAAGCTGTAGCAAGTTACATGTTTACAGGTTGGCAGCCACTTTTCGTGGGCATGTTTTGCAAATTGGATATCATTCTTCTTCAACAACTCCCTGGTCATTTTTTAAAGGAGAAGTTCGGTATATAGCATTATAAGCCTTGTTATAATGTTATTTATGATCATATACAACGGTCCATATCAACATTTTGATGAACTGTGCAGTCTTGAGAAAACTCGTGCTCATGTTGCTCATGTCACAGCTACACAATGGATCTGGATGTGCATATAGAAAAACCTTCAGAAAACACCATAAACTCTCGTTTTCAAAGACGGAAAACTCACAGAGTGGTCACTGGTGTCTTCTTGTAATTTATGTTTAAAACATGTTTTAAATAACAGTTTAAAGATTTATAGAACTATTTTCAGTCGCAGTACAGCCATACGTTTGTAAACTTCTGCTTGAAATTTTGGTAGGTCTTGGCTGAGTTTGAAGGCTACCATAGAAGAAGAGCCGCTTCCGGGTCACCAGGTCGGGGTTTGTTGTCATTGTATTTGATTAATATTTTGCTAAATTAGTGTACGTTTATACGACTGATTCCTTCACTGCGAGCGCACAAGACCGCTAGCTAGCAGGACAGTGAGCAACAGAAACCTACAAACTTTCCAAAACAATTCAGAAGTATTTCCGGTTTCCGGCTGCGGATGTATCTATCTAAAGGCTGGAACATGCTTCTCCGTCGGCACGTAAGCGGGTGTCGTTCGGATACGTCCGCGTGGCTGTGTTCTGTTATACTTGAACGTAGCGTTAACGTATCCACTAGGAGGCAGTGTCACGTTTAGTAAACCACAATGAACGGGAAACATAGAAGAAATCCGGACGCGGAAATCCGGTTTCACCCCCAGTGAAGTTGTAAACAAACCAATTCATCCGTGAAACAAAGAAATGACATTGTTGCATGTCTCAACAAAAACGGTCTGATTGCTATCTATTCATATTATGATTGGCATCGTTTACCTGCCTATTCATCATCTCATTCCTGTCTGTTCATACGATGGTTACCACCGCTCACACCTTCAACGACCGGCAATAGAAACTCTGCCATGCTTTTGGAACAGTATCATCATATGAATGGCCGGATGACTCCAGTCTAATGACTGGGACTCAGCTCTGTCAGGAATCCAATAACACAGAGTGCAAATCAAAATAAAAGAAAGCACATGGCTACAATAACCTAAAACAAACAATTGCCGTTGTCCTACTTCCTGTCGGGAATTCAACCAGTCCGCTTGTTTTACGCTTAGTTGAGATTTGGGAGGTGTGCGCGTAGGCTCCTCTGTGAGCCTCTGCGACCTACGGTTACCCATAATACCCTTCGCTGCGTAGCTACGCAGATACGTTTACGTGTACCTTCGCAGAAGCATAAATCCCGCTTAAACCTCCTTTGGTGTCTATACAAGTCAATGGATTTACTAAAATTATAAATAAAACCCGATACGAAGCATACTTTGCGACGATTTTTGTGTCAGAACATCATTGGACACCAGTGACCACTCTGTGAGTTTTCCGTCTTTATGGTGTTTTTTGAAGGTTTTTCCTATATGAACATCTAGATCCATTGTGTAGCTGTGACATGAGCAACATGAGCATGACTTTTCTCAAGACTGCACAGTTCGTAAAAATGTTGATATGGACCATTGTATATGATCGTAAATAACATTATAACAGGGCTTATAATGCTATATACCGAACTTCTCCTTTAAGCATCCAAAACGCTCCCACACTGCTGATTTAAGATGCTTTTTGGTGGATACAAGGCTGGGATGTTGTCTACTCTCTGTTAGCAAATGTAGCCCCCACAAGAACACACAGAAACAATGTGATTCACACTCATAAGAAGTTTTGACAGGCGCAATCCCGTGGGAATGCAAGGCTGCATTCAAAGAGCATAGAACCGTAAAATGCTGACAGAAAACCCTGCCGTTTTAAAGTGTGGTTAACAGTGACATTGGTTAATTGATCCATCCCTAGCACACAATTCAACATTTTACTTTACAAAATTGCACTTTCTTGAGGTCACGACAATTTCCAAACAAGAGCAGCACAGACAATACAAAACATTGCGACAAGACGGCAATTCAATGGTAGGTCGTGTATCACATACTGAAGTAATCAGTAAACTGTCAGCTGGTGCCGTGTCTCACTATGCAAACTGTGAACAACGCTTTCCCTTAGGCTGGGAGCACCCTTAATGCACTGAATTCATTACTCTCCAATGGAAGTTCATTCATTTCAAACTAGGGAGTCAGTTAATACTGCAACATTCTGTTACATATACATTACATTAAGATGAAGGTGTTACATGCATTGGATTTATTCCACTTATGTGGTGATCATTTACATAAACTAAAACAAGCGCTATCGCCGGCTGTATGTCTCGCCATCCAAAAACGTTAGCGCATCAGGACGCCGACGCCAGAAAATGTAATCCCCATGTCTCGCTTTGGCGAGACAACAAATGTTGTCTTGCCCTGTTTTTGCTACCTCTCCATGAAGTTTTACTGATGAAAACATTTTGTCAGTGATCAGAGTTGCAATGAATACTAATGTTCCAATACTACAATTGATAACCACCCCTTATCAGTTTCACCTCAAAACATTTTTCCTGATCAAGACTCACCTTGTGCCTTTTGATGGCATAACAGGTAAGCGTCTGGCCACTCTAGTTTCTTACAAGACTTGTTTGTTGACAAATCTAGACTGAACTATCATAGAATCTTTCGTCAACTCACGAAAATGATGTTACCACATTTGAAAAAGATGCCATGGTAAAGTCAGTGGTGTCTTGTTCCTTGTTAAGAGTTTGTAATGGGCCCAAAAATCTAAGCCCGAACCGACCAGAACCCGGACTGGTCCAGCCCGATGCTCAATATCATTGTTTTAACCCGAGACCGACCCAGGCCGTCAATTTTCCTAATTAATGTCTGTCTGCGAGCGCAACTAAACTGTCAGGCTGAACTGATGCGCACACAAATCTATGCTTGCCCGTGTCTTGCTGTCAATCATGGCGGAGGTTAGTGTTCGAAAGTGTAGGCCAACTTTACTAAAGCAGACAGACATACAGCTAGCTGCAATTTATGTTAAAAGACGTTGCATGCAAGGGGGCAATAGCAGCAATCTTATGAAACACGCACAACTCCAGCATGGCGTTAATTTGAAGCAGTGCAGTGTCTGAGCAAAGTTTCTGCTAGATGAGATTCCTCAAAATCATCCATTAAAAACATTCCTCATCGAGTCAAGGTTACGTCTTATCAAAATAAAGGAGTCCAACAGTGTGAACTTAGGTAAACAAATGAAATACTGAGGTGATTTCTTGCCCAGCAGCAGTTTTAAAAATGGCTCTTAATTGTTATTCATAGATACAAGTCAAGCTGCAGCACAGCACAGCGTGTGTGGCAGCCAGGTGTATCAAACTCCCAATCCCTTCACAACCTGCAAACGATTAACATTTTAAAACGCTATAAGCCTATCCCTTTTGGGAAAATGTTTTCCCAATGTTCAATGCTCAATATTTAAAAATACAACTGATCATACCATCGAATGTGTTACTTTTTGTAAGCAAAGGTCTTAAATAACCTAATAACAATAATAATCCATAGTGAATTACACATTGATGCCAGCAATCATTTTGTAAGAGTGGGAGTCACATTTTAAAAATAGTGTCCATCTCATTTTGGAATTAAACTCTTCATCTGTTGTCCTGTATTGACATGACAACCAGAGATTACTAGTTGTGTATAAAACCTAATTCAGGTCGTTAATATTCTTCTACTATAGGGAGATGACCATGGCCCTCAACCCCAATTACCACACCCCTTCCAGGGACACATTAGCAAACACCCTTATACCGGCTTGGTATGAAGTTGTAACGGAAAACATCTGAAACCACAAATGTATCAAAGGTAGCAATAAGTAGTGATGGGTGGACAAGCATTACACAGGATCACTACCTTACAGTCACACTCCATTACATCAGTGGAGTATCAATAAACAGTATCGATAATGTTATCAGTATCTACAAAATCCTAGCGATATAGGGTTCGGAGAGCATTTAACAAGAATTGTGTTAATACGGAGACAATACCTATGGTTTGACCTGCTATTCAACTCTTAGGTGGCCCACTAAGTGTTTCTGACCACCTAAAGGATGGATGCCACAAAAAAAAGAAGCTTTTGAGGAATAAACAGTGCTTACTTTCTTATTCACACCTATACACATTTTTTTATGAATACAATGCGGTTGTAGCAGGTTTCAGGACCGAAGCGTCATGAAACAACCTCAACACCACACACACTGAACTCAATTCATCAAAGAAAAAGAAAAGCACCAAAACTGCTGTTACATGGCTTTTCTTAAGACACCAGTGAAATCTGAATTATCCCAAAATCACAAGCAACATTTTGTATCTCAAAATCTGTAAGCTCTTCAAAGACTTCTGATAATGTTTTTAATTAATTAGGGATTCTGAACAGGTTCCAACAACCTTATGCACATTCCTCAAGGTTATATGTTCATCAACTCTCAACCTCCACAGTAAACCACCCCACTGGCAACATTACCACCTGGCACCTCTATCAGTCAGGGAAAACCTTGTACCTTGTCATTTGGTACTTTCTGTAGTATTCTGTACTATACATTGTTTATAGACAGAGTAGTAATACTAACACCTCAGATAGTGCAATATTAATGAAACCCAAGACTTTGTTTTGTTAACTGTAAGTGGTAAGATCATTACCTTTTACCTAGATATAATTTAATACAAAGCTATTACCAGGAGATTTCCACCCCCACAAATGTATTCAAAATGTCCACTGTTCAAAAACATTAACAACTGTTTTGATTGGCCTTTGTTGATAGGATGCACTCAGAGCAGTGACTGCTCTGAAATGTGTTTCATGAGTGTATCATTATCTTGTAGTGATGCTACAAGTTACACAAAATATGCTGCCTAATCCTAGGAACAAGCTGCTTTCTCAGCATAATGTTTTCATTTAAAAGAAAAACTAAAATAAAGCACCACACAAGGCATTCTCATTCACCACAACGATGCTGCACACATGGGTGAAATAGCTTAGCTGGCTATGCATCAAATTTGTTGAGAAATACAGTGATATTTTTATTTCCTTATGTCTATGTTATCTTGGAGAGAAAAATAACAGAATCTTAGTGTACAATTGAATTTGAGACTGTCAGTCATATCCGATTTTTCCCTTTTCATATCTGACCGATTGGACAATGTACAGACAACTTGCAAATGTGTGTGGCCCTTATTGTTCACTCCACCGCAGTAGTTGAATAAAATACAAACAAAAACAAACATTCAATTATTCTGGAAACCACAATGAATTTCTGATCACAATGAATTTCTGATCAGCAACTAACAGCTGAGCTAGACAGAACTGGTCAAAATAATACATCTTGGTTCAATGGTAATTCAATTTGTTACTACTTTATATTGACCACTGCAGCTGTATGTTTGCTTGCTCCAAAATTACAACAGCTAAGCTACCAATTGCTTCATACCTTTATAACATAAATAAGCATAGTGCAAGCAGTACTTTTGTGTGTAGGCAAAAACATTGGAGAGCAGGTGAATTTGAAGTAATAAGGCTTTACATTGTAAATTTGGTAAACTTCTTAGGAAGAGACAACTTCCTCAGTGCTTCTACTTATCTGACAGCAATCATCTGTAGCCATTTAAGTCAGCAATTTTGTTATAATCTAAACACATTTGATTCTCAGTGACCAGTGTTTCTCACCTCCATCCTTGTCTCTGGCCCGGTGTGTGTGGACAGCCTTTGCTCTACTGTGCCCCGTGCTGTCAATGTGTTTGTTTTCAGGGCTGTCAGACCTCTTGAGCATTTTGCAGGGAGGAGTGACGTCTGAGGAGTCTCGCATCTTCTCATGACGGTGGTCCCCTCCTGGATGGCTCTTGGACGAGTATTTGAGAGTCTGCAGACACAAATGAAATGCCTCACTAGATTCTAGCATCTGTGTACAACGATTTCACCTATTAATCATCATCAGCTGGTCTACCAAAACATTGCCCTCTTCCAGTGAATTAGTCTGGCTGTCTACAGCTTTGTAATGTCAAATTACCTATGCATCTAAGTTTAATATTACAGGAATTAATGTGCAGCGCTAATCACCATGCATAACATTAATGTGTTGTGATTTGTGGGTAGCAGGTTTAACCTGTAAATTCTTATTTCTACAACGTTACTGGACACAAATACTGATGATAATGCGAACTAATACTAATTATATATTGTTAAATTAATTCGCTCGTTAACACTACATTTCTACATATTGACAGATATACCACTTCTGATGTTAGTAGCTTGGAAACTAAGTGAATTCGATCAGACGAACGATTTCTAGACAACATAATGGCTTTTTATATGTAAATAGAGTTCAGTTGGGAGATAAATCAACCGGTTTACCACATGTGTTTCTTATACTTTTATGTTTAAAGAGCTTAGCTATATCCTTAAAATGAGAAACTGCGGTCAGGCCCACATCAGACTGGCTAGCAAGCAAGCTAATGTTAGCTTGGCGCTCCAATAAAACTCGCCAGTATCGATTCCAAACCATTTCACTCAATGGTTATAACCATTCTACATCACCTTTAGCTAAATATATTTGTGTACGCGAATATTAGCAGCGCTCAGGTCCAAATGTAAAATAAACCCCATTACTTTTCGGGTTATTTCCCGCAGACTGCGGCCTGTCGTGCTGAGCCAGCCTGAACCAGAGTGTCCATTTTAATCTGATTTGTTGCTAGCCAGCTAGCTAGCAAACGTTAGCTAACAAGTACCTGATAGGGCTGAGAGTCTCTTCGGTCACACCTGCAAATACAAAGGAAACGGCTGTGAGTACAAGGCTTCAAGTGTCAACGCAGAGAAATAGTCGAAAGTACTGCAACAGCTGAACGTGCAAGTTTATAGCCACTTATTTTGGTTTCGATAAAAAATGGCGGATTGTCAAAGCGCAGCTACGAGGAAAGGAAAACCTGAAGAAGTAACGTTAGGAGACATGTTTACCCATCGCCGAGTCTCGGTTGTTTCCTCGCATACATTACCATCAATGCCGTGTTAGTGTGTTGGGAGTGGGAGGTGAAACACTAACAACGGTGTTATTATTTTCTTGTTGATTCAGCAACCTCAAATCGTCAATTATTTCAACCTAGCTTGTGGATATTTCAATGCTTTCGGCTTCGCTACTCGAAAGAGCGCCCTCACTCAGTCCATCTCCCACTCACATACACACACACCAACTGACTGTCTATCGACCGACAAACGTAGCGCTGGAGCTGCGTACAGGGTTGCCAGGTATGATACATTCCCCTAATATGGGAAAGGCTTGGTAAAGTCAATGGAAACGAAGATACATCTCATGGAATCATATAATAATAACACGAACATGAGGTGTTGTGGTTTATGTATATGTGCACATATGTGATCATACATGTGAATAATTTGAGTCAGTCGTGCCATTAAGTCAAATTCTCTAAATGTTGAATGTGTCACGCAAAATTAGAAGGATTAGATCAACAAAAACTTGCAGTGTGTGCAGGTGTGGATTATGATCTTGGCGAGAACGATTCAATGAGATTGAGTGTTTTGTAGCCCTAAATACCCCACAACTGCGATTGAGAAATGTGGTATTTTCCAAAACTGGCAACCTTGCCTGCAACGCCCCCCCCATTCTCCACCTCCTCCTTCCGACGGCAACATCCGGGACACACACTAAACTCATAAATATTATCTATGCATTTATACTGTTGTGGGGGGATACATTATTATTTTTCCATGCATACTCTTGTTTGTTTGTTTGTTTGTTTGTTTGTTTGTTTTTTTACCTTTGAAAAACAAGTAAAACAAGCCTTAGTTTTACGTTCACGCTTTATAGGCCTATCAAGCGTAGGTATGACTTGTTCTCTCCTGACATCTAGTGGTTATACTTTGACATCGCATGCAAAGTTTTTCAACAGATGCGCCCTAACGAAAAATCCATATTATGCAAATATCACAACAAACTACAAGTCTATATAGAAATATTATAGTAATACCATAGGAGATTATAAAACACCTCAAAGTACGATAAGGTCACTATAAACTCACTACTGAGTACCACAGACACACTACAAGTCCCTATGGTAATATTCTTGGAATATTATAGTGATTTATTTTTAGGCTACACTTAAGGCCTTAGAAATGAAAAAGGGAGTACAGTCTCTCCGCATGTGTTGCCTTGACCAGGTCATATTGATGTTTAGAGTGGCTGTCAGGACAGGGCCGCTGGGTTCCATTGTTCCCAGACAATAAATCCCAGATCATATCCCAGACTGTGGACAAAAGAAGCTGCGGTTCAGCGTTTCGGCACACAATGCACTTTAATGTGGGGACAATGGGGGTGCTCCTATTGTTAGTACATTTCTGGAACAAGCAGGTTGTACACACACACACACACACACACACACACACACACACACACACATATATATAGGTTGTGTGTGAGTCTATGTGTATGTGTGATTAGTCCCAAAACATATAGCCATATGTATGACCTACAAGTATGTTTGATGACAAGACTGCATTCAGTGGGAGATCTGCCTCCACATGCACCAAGCTTTAATAGCAGAACAGAGCGTAAGCCTTCTCAGGACAGATCCAGGACCAGTGGTCAGGAGGATCACTATTTTAAGACACGTTTTGTGTAAGAACCATGAGGCAGGATCAACTCACCTGCTCTCAGATTCCTGTATAAAGTGCCTCAGTAGTTTTGGGCCTTATCTACTACTTGTTGCTGTCGTACCCTAACATGACCTGTAGGGGGCGGTATCGAACCACTTTTCTATGACAGATCTGCGAAAGCACCAAAACTCACCTGTCCGATACCTAACTACTTCAATTACATGCGTTACCTGACTGTGAGGCAATTCATTTTTTTAATAATAGCTCATAGAAAGTTTGTAGATGACAATAGTTTGGCAAGGGAGAGTTATCCCACCTTCATATGGATTGAAAAGTAATTCATCTATCCTTATAAAAAGTATCACAAACATGCGACCCCAGTGTTGATTTATGTGTTTTATAAATTGCAATTTGTTATATTTGCAAATATTCATTTTCTAAGAAATAGGTTATGGTCCAAGTGTCGTGTTTTCTTCTGATGGTGGAGGGGCGGGGCTGCTGCGGAGGCGTCAGCGCGTGATTGACAAAATGATTAGCCAATGACAATATAGAACTCAACCACTTTGCACGCCTTAACAGAAAACCGACCAATGAAAGGAAAGGTTGGGCGGCCCGTGTAGCGAAGGGCCTGTCCCACACTGATCTCAGAACAGCCATGTCTCCTCACATGACCGTTGTGGCTTGCTAAACAAACTGATCCTAGTACAGCGCCTAAGCGGATAACTTTATCTCTCGGAGCGTGGCACCGACGAGGCGTATCACTTTGAAAGGTTGTGTTCAGCAGATAGCTAGAGAGCGGGGATGAGTTTACTGACGGAGATACTAGACAACAAATCACGGTCTCTAAGTGGAACATAAATGAAGTGAAACGTTTTGTTTCCGAAGGGACCGCTGGAGTAAATTGTGACCCACGAGAGGCTATTCAGCACCGATCTCCGAAGCGACAGTGAGTATCAACACATTGGATCTACTAACTTATCTTTACCATTGTAAAGGTAGCGAGAATCAAACATAGCATTTCCGGTGTGAAGTTTCAAAATAAAACTTTTATTGACGAAAATATGTTGTATCACTGTCACAGTAATAGTGTAGAGGCTACAGTGAAACAACGACCTCTAATAACAGCCTAGACTTGAAAAGCAAATCATAATCTAGGTTTGTACCTGCAAGGTATTCCACCACATCTGCATACCATAATGACAGAATTTCCTTGTGGCACAACCTCAACTTCCACAAAACACCCACCCACCCACAATGCAAAGTTGCTGCTGGCACTGGCAGCCACTGTTGCATCTCACCCCATCTCACCTGGTTTACCACCAGGATATGTGCTGGGGCCCATAGGACACACATACCCTGAGACTTCTAGCAGAATAATCCAGGCTTGATCCCAAAGCTTCATAATAACTCATGTAAGTTATACTGAAGCCAACCAAGCTCATTGTTGTCATATGTTGAACTGTGCTGGCCAGGATCTAGTGTGCCATCTTGCATGGCCAGAGGGAATACAGAGCCCTTGTGCCCTGCAAATTCAAGGGTGGTGACAAGGAGCTTGTCACTGGCTGACAGCGCCAAGCCTCTGAGCTGGCAGTTCACTGGGACACTCAGCACTCGGCCAGCTTCTATTAGATCCCAACTCAGCTCCATTTGTTTGCTCACTTCTTAACTTGTGTGTATATTATAATGATACAGAACACAGTCTTTTACTTCCTCCACACCTCTTATTGCTAGATATTAAGACCTGATATAAAGGAGCCCTCTGCCTCAGGATGTGGTTGAGATCATGTGTAAAGCTATAATCCTTTTTGTTTGTCGTAATCACGCTTAACAACCCTCTTGGCAGTCATTATATCACCAGTTTCTTGATCAAGCGAAAGTTCTGAAAGTCAGACTGAAGACGTCAATAGTAGTTAATTGCTTGAAAATTTGGAGCTTGACTGCTTGCTTGCCAGGTACATTCTCGGCATTCATTAACTATGTTTCTCTGGGTCTCCTTGGTCTCCTCAACACTGTTATGGTGCTCTGGCTGTGAGAAAGAGAGAGAGACTGAGAGAGGATGACCTTCTTTCGCTGTATTTGAATGCCAAGGATGGGAATCTCTGGAGAGCAGCAGGCACAATGCTCTATGTTGACTCCGGCAAAACCTCAATGGGTTCTCAACCGTTTTGGCCAGCTCCCTTGCTCTCAGTGGGAATAGCCTAGTTGTTCTTTCACATCTTGACTAGAAAAAGGTGGGAGGCCTTCATTCTGCATTCCAAATGGACAGGGAATCTCTCTTGGGGGATTTTAATTATAAGTGAATTAGTCTAGTTCATTACTTTGGCTTATACCAGTGTTCGGTCAATAGCGTTAGCACCATGGTGAGGGTGTGATGGCTTCATTATCACGCCTGCAAAATGCTCTCACTTTACATGGTAGGTGGGCTTTCATAGACTCTTCATTGGTGATTGCCACTTGTCAGACAAGCAAAAAGGTTTTTGTTGAAGTCCTTAATGAAAGGAGAACAGCAAAGAGTTGTCACCTGGACATTGTCTTGCCTGGGCTGGACTGGCATGTGTGTACCATATAAACATGTGTAACCATGTGGCCCTGCATGCATACAGATGTTAACACGGTTGTTTGGTTTGTGTGTGCAGTGCTTGAGTCTGTATGTGGAGGCAGCCAAGGTCAGGGTGGGGTTGGATGCAGCGGCCCAGACAAGGCCCAGTGTTGGAGGGTTTGCCCTGCGTGGGTGTCTGAACAGGTGTCCCCGAGCTGCAGTCCCGCATAGCTCACATTCCCAGGGTTTTGTTTCTGGAGTGGAGGGTCACCGAGTAGGGCGCACAAGGCTCAGCTCCCAGAATTCATTTGAGCAACCTGCTGATTGAGACAAAACACTTCCTGTCATGGCAACGACTTGACTTGTATTCATGAGAAACCTGTCGGCAGCCTATTGCGCTGTTCTTGGCTGGAGACAATGCCCTGTGTTGGCTTCCATGACTGCTTATCAACAGTAAGGCTATTCGACGTTAAGGGCTTTCCAGCGGCTTAGGGGTGGGTAGAATACAGGGCTTTGAGACTCTAACCAAAGCATCAGTTTGTATCACCATCAACTTGCTAAAAAGGAGCTAGAAATCCAATGTCTGGGCATGCACGAGGCCAAGCAATAAGCAATGGCTCACCCCATTATGATCGCCTTGGACGTCACTGTGGACAAGAGGCTAATTTCTGTTCCTGATTTCACTGCGATGGACAGCAAATTTGCTCTGTATGGTGTCAGTAAATCTGGGTGCCCACCAAGGCAGGAATGCAGTCATTCTGGTATTGAAGTGTAGAAAAACACTAAAGCAGCCAAAGCATGTGAGGAGAGGTTGTCAAAGTGTCCTGGCCTCTTAAATAGCGACTGTGTTTCAACAGCATTAGCTTCTACTGAGTTCTCTGCCTCTTCTCGAGGATTGTTCCCTCAGCTACCCACAGATCTGGTGCTGCATGAGCGCTGACTACTGACATATTTAGGTGAGCTTACTTTACTAC
>OMLI01077714.1:0-11999 GCA_900302605.1 Rondeletia loricata | reverse complement strand
TTAGCCAGTCATCATCATGGGCCAGGAAATCTTCGCGGTCCCTGAACGCTCGCTCCCTCCTAATTCTTGCAACTCTTCCATCCACAACGTCTTGTAGCAGTGCCAGGAGTGCCATCATGCAACATTATACACGAATGTCACCGCTTATACGGCAATCAGACTGATTGGTTCACATCTTGGCATTATGATCGCGTCAATCAGATCCATCTGTATATAATCTATGATTAACGTTTGTAATGAAGTGAAACTGGATGTGTGAGAGGCATCATTATCCAATCTGGCTTCAATTCACCACCTCACCAACTGCGTCGCAAATTTCCCCTTCTCCTAACTGTGCGTACGCATGGGTCAAAGTTTCCGTACGGGTGCGCACTTTCTCCCGTCAAGTTTATTTTGATAGGTCACATACTTTGCGCTGGAAGTTGCGTACGCATCTTTCAGGCCCCGTTTTGTGCGTATGCAACGTTGGTGTAGTCTTTAGTTGGAACGAAAACCTGCATACTCTCGGCCCTCCATAGCACACGGTTGAATTGCCCTGCTCTAATGTGTCCTTATGCTACACATAGCTGGAACAAACTTCCAGAAGATATCAGAAGTGCCCCAACATTGACCACTTTTAAAACTAGGCTTAAAACGTTTTTGTTCTGCATTGCTTATGCAACTTCACCTTTATTCTTTTTATGCATTTAATTCTTTATTTAATTCTCTTTTCTTATACACTTTATTTCTTTTTTTATTTGTTTTCTATTTATCTTATTCTGTATTTCTTATCTAATGTCTTATATACCTAGTGTAAAGCACTTTGAATTGCCTTTGTGTACGAAATGTGCTATAATATAAATAAACTTGCCTTGCCTAATGTCTGCCTGGGAGTCAACAATGAAGCTTTAAAACTATACATGCAAGAAAAACATTTTTTTACGTGTTTTTTCTGTACCAATAGACATTTTTTTAAACATAGATCGGCCTCTCACATTTACTCACACTCAAGAAAATCCAGGGAGGACTAGTGGAAGCAGATTGGAGGTGATGGGAAGGAGGAGGAAATCCTAAGAACCTTCAGAACAGGGATCATTTAAGTTGTTATAGCTTTATATTTGACCATTTTCATGCCAAAAAATTTCCAACAAAATAACGTATCCAGCCACCCAAACTTGTATTCTTGGGTGGGTGGAAAAGCCTCTGAAACAACATTGTTTCAGAAACTTATCAATTTTACTTTTTGGGGGGGGGGGCATGAAAATTGGGTCAGCTTATTGGGAAGGAAATTGGGTAATATTAGTTATCAGTTATCGGCAGCTTTAATCCAAATATATCAGTATTGGCCTTCAAAAACTGATATCAATGGAATCATAATGTCCATGTTGGCAATGTACGAAACATGTTATCATGCTAATAAAGCTCCTTGAATTGGAGAGAGGAAGAGACACGGAGAGAGAGAGGGGGTGGTTGAAAGTATGACTTGAAAAGACAATGAAAAGGTGACTTTCGTCCTTAACCATGTTTTTACTGTGTTTTTGTCTGTGTCCTCGTACCTGTGTGTGTGTGTTTGTGTTTGTTTCCTTTTGTGTGTGTTGGCAGGCAGTTCAAGCCCAGGAGGACTGAGATTGTCATTGATTTTAATTCCATTAACCACCCTGGAATGCTGAACAGTGCAACCAAGTGAAAATGAAAACCGCTCACCTTGGGGAGCCGGTGAACAAGGAAGGGAGGCAGGGGAGGAGAGGAAGAATGAAAAGACTGAAAGAGACTTTGATGCCTGCCTTTGTCTGTCCTCTTGCCCCCTGCTTTGTCCAAAGGAAAACTCAAGGATACTTCCTTCGACTTTGGCGTCTTTTGATATTTTGATAAACCGGATATTCAAGAACGTTTAATTTGATGCTTCGCCCTTCGTGGCTCAGTTTGGTAGAGGGTATATCTTTCTGCTTTCATGATTTTTTTCCCTGTCTTTTTTTCCTTTTAAAACTGCCTTTGGGCTTAGAAATATACAATGACTCTCAACACACAGTCTGGGGAATTTTTTTTTCTTTTTAAATCTCTTGTGGCGCAGATCAGATCTTCTCATGGCTGTCTACACAGGGGAAAACCTGGAATCAGATTTTTCCTTGTTCAAAGGAGGTTCTGGAGGAAAAAGGGGGTATTACCTGATCTGATTTTATTTAATTTTGTTTACCTTTATTTATCCAGGGAAAGTCAACCAAGCATGCTTGCTCTTTTCCAGCTCCACCCTGCTTCACGTTCATACAGTTCCACATTCACATTGGGAGCTGCCCAGTACAACCACAGTCTTCTACTAGTGGCCACTAAGCAGCTCTACTGGCGCAGTTGGGGCTTCAGTGCCTTGCTCAAGGACACCACAGCAGTAGCTGTTGAGGGAGAGGAGAGTGTTTCACATACATTTTCCCTACCAACATTTTCCCAGCTGGTCCAGGGATTTGAACCAGTGACCTTCTGGTCACAAGCCCTCACCTAGCTAACCGGTATTAGCTAGGTGTACCAAACAAAGTGGCCATGGATTGTACGTGTATACATTAATATTTTACCAATATGCCATGAAGTATGGCTGCATTTCAATGAGGGTTTTTACAAAATAGTCCAGCTCCCACACTTGCCTCACATTCTCACACCACACACTGAAATCGCACATTGCTTTAGCAGCCAAAGCAAGACGAATCAGTTTAGTATTCAAAATGTATTGTACATAAATTCTTTCCAGTTATGCTATTGGAAACCTGGAATCTAAATTTGTTTTTCCTCCTGTTTGCCTTATAAGGATTGGATTTGTTCATCAAAGGGTTCAATCTCATTCAGGAAGGCCTGTATGAAGCAAGTTTGCCAGATTAGAAGTACTGATGGAGGATCATTGGTCAGATCACATGGCTATCAGCTGCTGTATGAATGAAGAGATCAGCTTAATCGCACATCAGCTCTCTGTCTCAAATCCTTTATAAATATGGATCTTCTGTTACTGTGTACATACAGTCTTTGCATTATGTATTCCTATAAGGGATATGGGTTTTAGTTTTAATGACTTTGAAAGCTGACGCATTTTAGAGTTGATTACTGATATGCGATTGTGTTTTGAATAATTTTAACGGTTTTCAGTTGGTGAGAGAAAGTTTCTGTTATTGGAAAAAAAATTCTACACCTTTTGTTTTAACCAGGTTTTTGTAATTTGTCAAATGTGTTATTTTCTATGCAAGTCACATTACTGTTGGAGCCTGATTTAGGCTTGTATTCATTTTAAAGCAGTCTAGAATGGTAACGGGCAAGTTAAAGCAACTTACTGTATGATTGAATCAAAGCCATTTGACACCAATGGGATTTGGTGTCAAATTGTGACACAGCATATGATTCAAAAGCAAGAATGTTTAAATCCAAACAGCCAACCGATTTCCTGTTAATTATCACTGAAACTACTGTTTTTATTTTAGAGTTCCTTCTTGGTGCGTAAAGACTTTTAGAAGCATGTTCATTTATTCTATTTGTTGGTGAATATATTCTCTTCCCAAGATTGCCTGCTGTAAACTGAAAATAAGCTGTTTTATCCTTTTGCTGTTACATAATATATGACAAGTAATACACCCCATAGTCTAAAATGAAAGCTGACTATCTGTTCACAAGGGGTGTGTGTGTGTTCTCCAAATGCATGTACATGTACATGTGTGTGCTTTTGCATACATGTCCAGGAAACACTACTCAACTATGTACCCTCATACCATCGTTCCTTCAACCATGTCAGCTGTTGGTGCAATGGAAGTCAATAAAACCTTGGGACCACAGGAGCTAGTGTCCAGACAGACACACACACTGCCCAGTATACACACATACACAAACTAGTTAAAAAAATGTCCACCCCATTATCTCAGTCGTGATGACTTAATTATCTCATATAAAATTTTGTTTTCTCCTGATAACGATGTAATTATCTCTATCATGAGATAACAAAACAAAAAATTCTCAAGATCACAACTTAATTAGTCGATTGTTGTGTTCCAACAGAGAGAAAACAACCACTTCCTGCAGGAGTTGTGGAGAGTTTCTCCCTGCCTTTCCTGGTTTCCCTTACACTTCACATCCAACAACACTGATTTACATGTTTTACAGTTTCCATTTACATTAACCATGTATGTGCCAGGACACAAAATGTCAGTAATCGCACCCTCCAACCATCTCTCTCCCCTGTAGTTTTTAACCAAAACGTATTGGCTGACAGAGAAAGTTCTGACTTTGTTGGGTTTGTTTGACTCTTGTTTGAGCTCCTTCAGACTGGAAAATCTGTGCTCCATCTGGCTTAACCAGAGACAACCTGGTACAGACCTGTCTCTTTAAAAACAACTGCTGGCGTCTTTAGTTTACTAGTATGGGGTGTGTTTCTGTAACAACAGAAAATTTGCCACACAGTGGTGAAGTGACACAAACTACTCTGTTCTTGGCTAGTGATTGCTTGAGATTTTGGATTAATCTCTCCACTAACCCATTTGAAGCAGTTTCAAGAAAGTTTCAAATTCACCTGAAGTGAACTGGTCCATTGTCTGTTACTAGTTCTTTTGGCAACCCATATGATGCACAGGTTTCTTAGACCCTGTCCACACGTATAATGATATTTCTGAAAACAACGTTTTTTTCCCCCTCACTTTTCAAAAAAATTCCTGTCCACACCAACAGTGTTTTCGAAAATCTCTCCGTCCACACGAGAACGCAAAAACGATTTAAATTGCTCACATACGCATGCCAGTTTCATAAAACTTTGTCAAACACCACAGAAGAACATTAGGAGCTTATTCGGCAAGACACAGAGAGAATACACATAATACTCGTAATTCCTGGTCCAAAATCGGCATTTGCGGTATACTTTGAAACACAGACGGAGAGGTGGATTAAGAACTATTGGGTGCAGTATATTTACACGCCTCCGCACGGCAGTGTAATGATGAAGTAAAGCTAGGTTGACTTGTAAATACGTAATTAAACCTAACAGTACTGACCACATGTAAACAAACTTCCTGACGCATGCTCAAAACATATAAAACAGCAGTTGCCATGCGCAAGTTGAGGTCATGATGTCAGCGTTTTCAAAAAGCTCAATTTCAGCGGTCCACACGAATACACAGAAAACTGTTTAAATCTCCACCCTGGAAGGTGTTTTCCAAAATCCGTTTCCAGTGACCTAAAACGCAGTTTTCGTGTGGACGGGAAGCCAAAACACAGAGAAAATACTACGTGTTCAAAAATATCCATATACATGAAGACAGGGCAAGCACAAATAATGCATTTGACCCGAATATTTTTTCCTTCAGAATTTTTCCAATATTATTCTGATGTTTTAATAGTATGCCTATAATCACAGAGAAAACATATTCAACTGAATATATCTTTACCGGTTTCTCACATTGAACTCAGAGAAGGAAGCAGAGTTTGTTTCTGTTCCCCGGTCAGTTTGCTGGTGCCTGCTTCACACAGAGAGAGAATGAGGGAGACTGAGAGAGAGAGAGAGTTGCTTGTTCGTCCGCTTTGTTTGCGCGGGGGAGTTGGTTTCAAGCCCTGTCTGTCCTCTGAGTGTTCAGTACAGCAGGATGTTGGTTTCAATCCCTGTCTGTCCTCTGAGTCTGTTCAGTACAGCAGGATGTTGGTTTCAATCCCTGTCTGTCCTCTTGATGTCTGTTCAGTACAGCAGGATGTTGGTTTGAATCCCTGTGTGTTCACTTCATAGGATAAGGTAGTTCATAATGAAGGTGTTTATAATTGACTGTTTAGTCTCCCTCAGTCTTCATGCAGGTCTTACTAGCATACAGTAAATTCAGCGTGGAGATTTTCTTTCCTGTTTTTTTTTGTTTGTGACTATGGTCATTTTTGGCTGTGCTTACAAAAGCCAATGTTTATGGATACATAACATGTAGGTTGGTGTTTTTATACTGTCATTGTAAAACCACAAGTTTAATGCTTTAATATCTCAACAATAGCAATGGCAATGATTACAAGGCTTACAAAACGTTTTTTAAAGTTTACGTCTAAACCACACCCACTTCCAGATTTATCCGAATACAAATAATTTGGTTGGTGAACAAATACAGATAGACAAATAGTAGCATCTCTGAACACCCCTATGAACCAGGATAATTCACTCGCCTCCTCTCTGTAATAATGCTGAATTGTGTAGGCTGCTTCGCATCTATGACACTGTCCTTGTTACAGCCAAAAATAGTTGGTAGCAGCAGTAGTTTTACTATGCCTCAACATGACAGAAAGTAAAACTATTAAAAACACTATCCAAATTTGAATTTAGTTGAACTACCACCAAGCTACTGCAAAATGTAGTTAAACTACTAGTTTAATTACATGTAGGGAAACTACTAACGAATGATCAGGAAAACCAAACAGCATTGCTGTCCAATGTTTATATCATACTTTCACTCAATAGAATAATAGTAGTGGGAATACCACCACCCAGAGAAAGTAAACTTTTCTACCATTTCTAAGTAAGTAAAACTTTATTTATATAGCGCCCTTCACAGCACGAATGCACAGAGTGCTTTACATTAATAAAATAGAATAAAAGCAAAAATTTAAAAAACAAGGTGTAACAAAAAACATCAGAGACGAAAACAGTGGTTGGCTATAGATGACCAAATGCCTGCCTGAACAAGTGGGTCTTTAGCTGACCTTTGAAAATGGATGGTGAGGCCAGGGGGAGAGCATTCCAGAGCCTTGGGGCCACCACCCCAAAGGTTCGGTCCCCTTTGGTCTTTAACCTGGTCCTGGGTACCACCAGGAGCTCCTGGTCGGACGACCTCAAAGACCAACTGGACGAATAGGGATGGATGAGATCGGTGATGTAGACGGGGGCTTGACCGTGGAGGGCTCTATAGGTAAATATCAGGACCTTGAAATGGACCCTGAGTTGCACTGGGAGCCAGTGCAGAGAGGCAAGAATGGGGGTGATGTGGCATGATTTTTTCGACATGGTGAGCAGCCTAGCTGCAGCATTTTGGACCAACTGTAGTTGGTCCACAGATGACTTATTGAGGCAAGTAAACAAAGAATTACAATAGTCAAGTCTGGATGTGATAAATTGATGTACCGACATTTCCAATTCAGCGTGAGATACAATGGACCAGAGTTTTACAATATTTCTGAGGTGAAAAAAACAGGAGCAGGTTAGAGATTTGACATGCTTGTCAAAGCAGAGTGAAGCGGGCTTCCTTCCACACCTTGCGACAGCAATGAAGATGGGCCTGGACTAAGGGTACGGCGATGTCATCTTCCTGAGCAGGAAACAGAGGCGGCTGATAGCCCAGAGCACATTCAAAAGGTGACATACCTGTGGCAGCACTGGATAAGGAATTGTGAGCATATTCAATCCATGGAAGGTGATCACTCCAGGAGGAGGGGTTCCGGGCTGTGACACAACGAAGCGCAGCTCCCAGGTCCTGGTTGGCCCGCTCAGTCTGTCCATTGGTCTGAGGGTGATAGCCAGAAGAGACTTACTGATGCTCCGAGAGCCTGACAGAATGCTTTCCATACCTGGGATATTAATTGTGGTCCACGGTCGGAGAGTATATCGGATGGGATCCCGTGGAGTTGGACAACATTATGGACCAGGAGGTCGACGGTCTCAGAGGCTGTGGGGAGTTTGGTCAGGGGCACAAAATGTACAGCCTTGGAAAATCTGTCTACAATGGTGAGTATGACTGTTACCTTGGGACGGTGGAAGCCCAGTTACAAAGTCGTGACCAATGTGACTCCATGGTCGGGTGTCACCGTCCATGGAAGGCCACCAGAAGTGCAGTTTTAGGAGGGACAGCGTATGACCGATACCAGGATGACAGGCAAACCGGGAGGTGTGAACATTGGAGGACCTGTTAACGGACGGAATCAGGCACAAAGAGGCGGTTAAACAGGACCATTATCTGGATCAGGTTGGGTTCTTTGGGCTTCTTTATTGCCTGGGTCCAGACCTTTGAATTCGCCCACTTCCACCGAGTCGCCGGCAGATTCTAATGGTCTGGCATCAGACAATGAAACAGCGGGCAGGACTAACGATTAGCCAATAAGTGCCGCGGGCGGGACTAACGCTGTTGTCAAGCATTATCAAGCTGTGTGCTTGCCTGGGTCCAGACCTTTGAATCCACCCACTTCCACCGAGTCGCCGGCAGATTCTAAATATATCGCCGACATCGTAGTTTGTTTTTAAAATTTGTAAAACAGGCAAAACCTTGGTTACATAGCTAAGCTAAGTAAGCTGTGTGTTTGGCACGGCTCCGCATCAGTGTCGACTTAAGATGACATTAGATTCAGGCGATTACGTTGGTCTCTAGTGATTGGTTAGCGAAAATCGAATCCCCCTCCCCCACGGAAATTGGCTAGAGTGGAGGCAATGTCAGACTGAATAAGGAAATTGAGTGTAACGAGTTGACAATTCTGTCTGATATCAGGCTAGCTCCTTTGACCAGGGACTCGATTTCCCAAGTCACTGCGGCCACCACGCATGACAAGGGAATGATGGTGTCGGGTTTGGCTGGATTGTCATCGGGGACAAACTGGCGGGAGAGGGCGTCAGGCTTGATGTTCCTGGAACCAGGTCGGTAAGTGAGAGTGAAAATGAATCATCCGAAGAACAGCGCCCACCAGGCTTGACGGGAATTGAGTCGTTTGGCATCTTGGATGTAGGCCAGGTTTTTGTGATCAGTCCAAACAGTAAACGGGTGTTCTGCTCCCTCCAGCCAGTGTCTCCACTCCTCCAGAGTGAGCTTGACTGTGAGCAGTTCCTTGTTTCCCACATCATAGTTTCGCTCAGCGGGGGATAAGCGGTGGGAGAAAAATGCACAAGGGTGGAGTTTCTGGTCAGAAGCAGAGCACTGGGAAAGAACTGCTCCAACCCTTGTATCAGAAGCGTCCACCTCCACGATTAACTGACAGGAAGGGTCTGGATGGATGAGAACAGGCGCTGATGTGAAACGCCTCATTAGTTCGGTGAAAGCAGCATCTGTCTTGGGGGTCCAGGAAAAGGGGGTAGCTGGAGAGTGAGTTTGGCGAGTGGTGCGGCCACACGACTGTAGTCTCTGATGAACCTTCTATAGAAGTTAGCGAAACCCAGAAACCTTTGGAGTTGCTTCAGGGATGTAGGTATGGGCCACTCTGCCACTTGCTGGGACCTGCCTTCACCTGCCCACTCTCAGTGATGTATCCTAGGAACCCAACAGAGTTGACACGGAATTCACATTTTTCATCCTTGACAAACAGTTTGTTTTCAAGCAGTCTTTGTAGAACTTGTCTCACGTGCTGGATATGTTCCTCCATGTTCCGAGAGAAGATAAGAATATAGTCAAGATAAAAGATCATGGAGGACATCATTGACAAGGGCCTGGAAGACAGCAGGGGCGTTAGTTAATCCAAAGGGCATGGGCATGACTCGGTACTCAAAATGGCCAAGAGGGGTGTTGAAAGCAGTTTTCCATTCATCTCCGTCCCTAATTCGCACTAGGTGGTAGGCGTTTCTGAGGTCTAGTTTGGAGAAGATGCTGGCTCCCTGGAGTGGTTCAATAGCAGAATTAATCAGGGGGAGTGGATACTTGTTCTTAACCGTTGTTATTCAAGCCACGGTAGTCAATGCAGGGGCGCAATGAATGGTCTTTCTTGGAGACAAAGAAAAACCCTGCACCAACAGGGGAAGATGATGGTCTTATGATACCTGCAGGTAGGGAGTTGTGAATGTAGGTCTCCATGGCTTCTCTCTCTGGGCAAGAGAGGTTAAACAAACGGCTGGAAGGCAGGGGGGCCCCTGGGAGCAGATCAATGGCGCAATCATAGGCGATGTGGAAGCAGAGAGAGAGCTTGCCGTTTACTGAAAACCTCTCCCAGGTCATGGTACACTGAGGGAAACAGTTGACAGGTCTGGGGGTTCAGTCTCCAGTGAGGTGGTGGCAACCTCTGCTGGGGCTAGGGCAGATTGCAGGCATGAAGAATGACAAAAAAAAGCTCCAGCTCTGGACAGTGTTTAGGGACCAATCAATATGTAGGTTATGGAGTCTCAACCAGGGTTGACCAAGGACCAAGGGGGAATGAGGGGAAGAGATGATATGAAATTGGATGGACTCACGGTGATTGCCGGACAGGATGAGATGCAGGGGCTCAGTGATGTGAGTAACTTGAGCGAGGAGTTTCCCCATTGAGGGCGTGGGCATAGAGAGGGGCGTTGAGTGGTTGCACGGGAATGCCGGCTTGGGAAACAAGGTTGGCATCAAGGAAACTCATCAGCCCCCAAATCCACCAAAGCACATAAGGGGAGAGACTGTTGGTTACACAGAATCGTGGCATCAAGCTGCATTCTGGAACGGGGTACTGAGGAGGAGGGGGGTTGACTCACCAGAATCCCCGCTCTTACTGGTGAGCCTACTCAGGGGGCAGGAGGCTAGAAAATCGCCGGACTGAACACAGTAAATGCACAACCCCGCCTTTATCCTCCGGAGGTGTTCAGCCGGTGAAAGGCGAGCTCTACCCAGTTGCATGGGCTCTTCAATTGGGGAGAGGGAGTCTGGAATACTAGGGAGTACACGGGCCAGGGGAAGGACCGGGGCCAATTGTTGTGAGAGGCGGAGGGGAGGAGAGAGAGAAGGGCAATGATGGAGAGCGGCTAGCTTTCTCTCTATGGCGCTCCCGGAGACGATTATCCAACTTGATGGCTACGTCGATTAAAGCATCTAAGCTGCCGGAGTCATCCCTAGCCACTAACTCATCTTTGACTGACTCTGAAAGTCCATTGAGAAACACCCCCTGGAGTGAAACATCATTCCAGCCCGAATTAGCAGTGAGGATTCTGAACTCCACTGAATATTCCGTTACACTGCGGGAACCCTGACGTAGCAGTATGAGGCGTTTGGCCGCCTCCCCACCGTGAACCGGGTGGTCAAACACTTTTCTCATTTCTAACATGAAATCTGAGTAAGAGGAGCTAACAGGTGACTGGCTATCCCACACAGCTGAGGCCCATGCTTAAGCATTTCCGCTAAGCAATCCCATGATGTAAGATATTTTTGCCTTGTCTGAAACGTAGGTGGAGGGTTGTTGGTCGTACACTAACGAACACTGGATTAGAAATGATCTGCACGTACCCAAATCCCCAGCGCAGCACTCCGGGGCTGGGATATGAGGCTCTCTGGGCTGGGGAAGAAGCTGGCCTGGAGGTGGTACAGGAGCGGGGGGGCTAGCCGAGGTATCGGGAGGTGGTGAGGCAAGCTGTGCGGTAACCTGGTTTTTTGAAGTCCAATCTGAGCCATGCTGGTTCAAAGTGACTTGAGGGTACCCATAACGTTGTGAAGGAGCTGGTCATGTTGCCTCACGAGGGCGCCCTGGGTGGCGATAGCATGGCGGAGGTGTTCTGCATCCGCTGAGTCCATGGTGGCCAGATCGTACTGTTACGATCACAAAGGGTGGACTCAAATGCAGACAATGGAATTGAGTAAAAATAAAAGGAATTTATTGTAGGGGGAAAAGGGGATGAAGTCCAGGGAGAGGGTAAAGGGGCGATGGCGGAGCTGGGCTGAGAGCAAGCTTGAGGGGGGTAGTGGGTGAGTAGGTGAGGCAGGCAGGCAGGCAGGCAAGCAGGTGGGCAGACAGGCGATGCAGTGATCCTGGAGACACAAGGAAAACACGGTAAGCACAAGAATAACGCACCGCTAGGGGGAAAACTCTGCAAGTATATTGCAGAGCGGCCGAGAACTAGTGACTACCACTTGTAGTTGAAACAACGATCTGGCGATGAGTGGATGGAAACCCGGGGTAGATATACTGTAGAGCTGATGAGTTGATGGATGCCAGCTGTGCAGACTGAGCAGGTGAGTAGAATGAGCTGATGATCAGGAGGGAACAGGAAGATGCCCAAATATGGAATCCGCTTCCTGCCACATACACACACAGAGACAGACCAGGGGAAAAACAGGAGACAGGGAAAAAGGGAAAGACACACAAGGAAAACAACTAGAGGCACAGCCAGGGCCGTG
>OMLI01077713.1:0-12580 GCA_900302605.1 Rondeletia loricata | reverse complement strand
AGGTAATCACTACTAGCAATGGATTTTGATTGACCGTATCCATCTTTATGATTGTGGTGGTAAACTGCCTAGTTACCATTTAGGGTATGGCTTACATTATGATCTGACTGATATGGGTTTTTGAAGGGCAATACCAATATCAATATTTTTGGATTGAAGCTGCCAATAGCCAATATTACAATTTTCATGGCATAGATAGATAGATAGATAGATAGATAGATAGATAGATAGATAGATAGATAGATAGATAGATAGATAGATAGATAGATAGATAGATAGATAGATAGATAGATAGATAGATAGATAGATAGATAGATAGATAGACAGACAGACAGACAGACAGACAGACAGACAGACAGACAGACAGACAGACAGACAGACAGACAGACAGACAGACAGACAGACAGACAGACTAGCCATACTAAGTTATCTAGGTTAGCTAGTTAGCCTAGCTGACCTTCCAAGTTCAAAGTAGCCATACTAGCCTATAGCTATGGGTAAGCTAGTTAGCTAGCCTGCTGACCTTCCAAAATCATGAATGAAATGGTCATGAATGAAAGAAAAAAGTAATTGCCATCTAATTTTTTAATTTTTATTTAGGTCCTTCTTTGCCAGTTGAGATTTTGCCAATGCAATTATTTCTGCCCCCAGAGCAGCTCTGCCTCTGAGAAATGTTTGTATAGGCTACTAAAACTACAATCTGCTAATACTTTAATGGTCCCCATAGGGAAATTCTTCCCCTCCACAGGGAGGTCAGGGGTCAGGGTCAGCTACAGAACAGCAGCCCTGGAGCTGGTAGGGATTCAGTGTCTTGCTCAAGGACACTTCAGCAGGACGGCTGTTTGCCAACAAGGGGGCTGAACCCAGGTCTTCCGGTTGAATGATGATCTCTCTCTAACAACTATATGCCACCTCCCTGCCCCAAGATGCAGAGTGAGCTCAAACAGTACGCTAAGATCGGATCGGATCAGCGCCTGGCTGACTGACCGCCCCTCACTCTCCTTGGAGCGCTTTGGATTGAATTGGAAGCCATTCCCAGTACGCCCACGCAGAGGGTAGTAGAGGCGACGAGGTGAGGCCTGAGGAGGGTTGTCGTGCTCCATCCATCAGAGACTAACACCTTGGCAGAGGGTCCCCCTTCCTGACATATACTGTAGCCCTTGGGCCACCTCAGCTCCAGTCCTATTCATTTACAGATGCGTCTTAACCTATTTTCCTTTCTGTGAAGCTGATTAAAAAGTATAATTGCTTTAAGTGCTGCTGCGAAGCGTTAAATGTGCATTGACAGAATTATTGTCACTTCATTTCTCCAGAGTTGCAAAGTAAAGATGGAATGATAAATATGTGTTGTGTATCAATGGCCCAATTTAATTAAAATTTCATAGATTCCTTTTTGGCACCTTGACCTCTGGTCATTGATTTGAACGAATGAGCTGAGCTGATGTGCCCCCAGTGTTTGGAACAAATATGAATTAAATGCCTTTTGGGGGGCAACATGGTCCCTTCTCTGCTGTCTCTCTTATGAAGAAAATATTGTCTCCACTCAGTGTTAAATTGAGGAGGTGTTGTTCAGCCTCAAGCTCGTGGTGGTATGAAATATTGTTTTCCATACTGTAAAACGACTGTTTTGGAAGGGTAATGCACATCAGACATCATAAGGGTTATTCTCGTGGGCATTCATCTTGTGCCACTTTGGAGAATCCAAATCCTGTGAGTCCGTGGCGCGTGCGTCATTGCGCATCGGCGCGTCTAGCCCATATAGTTAATGGGAATCCGCTGACAGAGCACAACCAGTTGTTTGTGCGGACAGATGTATGCGCGGACCAGCAGGTGATGTCTTCAACAAAACTGGATTGAAGTCTCAGTTACAACTACACTGATTTGAGGGACTATTGTTGTGTTTCGGGCTCTTATTTCCAGGATACGCTGAAATATATGACATGCTCTCGGCCATCAGCTGTTACAGGTAAACTATGTGTTTTAACTGTATTACATTTATTACATATTTGTGAAAAATGATCGTTGTCACCTGTATTTCCGTGGAATGTTTGCTGCCCGTACCAGCATTTCATAGCGCACCTCAAATGTGGAGACGTTTGTTGTCCCTTTGTGCGCCTTTTTCCACCAGCTGCCGTGTGCCGACTGATACAGGCTGGATGCCAACGCTTTACAGGTCCGCTGACGGTTTCAACTTTAATCTAAGACATTTATTTGTATCTGAAAGAAATCAGAACATTATTTACTCGTGTTTTCTTTAATCTCAAGCTTCATAACTTGAAGTGTTATATCTGGGTAAGAATAAAACACAAAACAGCCATATAGTTTTGCCCTCCGTGTGTGTGTGTGTGTGTGTGTGTGTGCGTGCGTGCGTGCGTGCGTGCGTGCGTGCGTGCGTGCTCTCATTTAATTCTGCGTGTGCGCGCTGCCAGTGCACAGTGCCAGTGTAAATTATGCTCTACCTTAATGTGAATGAGGGTTAGGAGGTTAATTAGTTTTTATTTAACCATGCTTACTTAACCATTGATTGATCTTTCAAGAGGCCAATTTTTGGGACACTGTGCTCAGTTTGATAAGAGGGACATATAGGGTTAAGCTCATATACTGTAACAAACTGTACCCTTTATGCACATACGTGATTTTAAGGATTGGAGTTATCAAAGGGACAGGTGAAGGTCATAAATACAGACCCTCAGGGTCATGTGCAGCTGTGCCTTTATAGGAAGTGGGTGTTATTGGGATACATAAATGGAGAATTTATTAGGTTACCCACTATAGCCTGTAGACATTTTGCAAGATATCCTGTCCTTGTGCTTTGGATTAGACAGTTCTTCTTATCCATGGTGATTTCCACTTCCACTTTCCACCTATGGTTACCAGACAGCTCTGCAGCAGATAATACAGTTAAGCTGTCAAACTAATAGATACATGCTTACAGTAATGCTTTGATTCCACTGTGATAACACTGTCATTAAAATCACACTGCTTACAGAAATGTTAATCCCCAATTTTAGCCCCATGCAGCCTTTTGGTGATTTTGCCTCAGCCAGGCTTTCTCTTTTGCAATTGCTGAAACAGTATGCCATAAAGATAATGCCTAAAACCACTTGAATAAGCACGCAGAACTTATAGGCCTACTTAATTGGTATAGATTTTGTATTAACTGGATTCTTCACTCATACGGTATAAACTGCCAGCTGCCATTCAGATTTAGCTCTCACAGTGCAGGCCAGCCATCCCAAGAAGGCGCGGGAAGGTAAAGGAATGAGATTTACATCAATAGAGTTGTGTAGAGATAATGGAAAATACTCTGTTATCATCAAAACTCCAGATCTGGGAGTCTTATTTCCTTTCCCTCTCAGCAGGACAACATGGCAGATTTAAAAAAAGAAAAAAAAAAGTAATACAAAAACCCAACAACAATGCAGTCTTAAACAACAAACAAGATGTATTGCAATGGCAGTGCCTATACTGGATATGTGACTGCATTGTTTATTTCTTCTTTTTCAATTTTCTTTCTCTCTATTATTTCCAGCCCTCTATTTACTCACTTTACCTGTGTGCTGTGGCCATTGCCTGCTTTCTGTGGTCTAGCTAGCTAAATGGGAACATTGCCCTGTGTTGTGGGGAGAGCGTTGCCAGATGGAACCAGGAGGGGGGCATGGGCACCAGGCCATTCATCTCTCTTGTCTGATTCAGACTGATGGGGCACATCTCTGTTGTCAGGTGCAAACCTTGTGACTCCTTTTTTTGGTGCACTGAATTTAAAGGATTCTCTCTATAGGTTGAGAACATTGAAAGCCCATTGGGCATACTAAACCCTTTCAAAATCCATTACAATTTCCCAAATACATGCCTGTCAATCTACAAATGTTTTTTTTTTCTTTCTTAATTTTAGACAAACATACTCGACAGCAGTGATATCTCCCTGCTGCTTGCTTTCAGCCCGGTGCACCATGGCTGTGGAGGCCAGGGCCATTTGGCCATTTGTCATCGGTAATATAATCTGATGGCATAAATCCACCTGGTATTGTCCATTCTCAAGATGTCACAGTGTCCAAATGCTTCTTCAGATCAACTGGTTTCCCTCAGGCTGTAAATCTCAAGGCTTTCATGTGAAAGATATGTGGTCAAAGCCAAGGAGGGTGGTGCTGGTGCCCCAGATGCACTCACGCTGCCTGACAGTCATATGGCATTTCTAAACTGGGTTGTGACTTTGTCCAGCGCATCACCACCTACATTTGCCATTGTTTCTTCCAAATAATCCTTTTCATCTTCTTTTCCTCTGTCTCCTCATAATCATCATCCCCATCCTCATCATCATTATTATCATCATCGTAAGTGCTACCTTTTCTAATCTGCCATCTCCTCCGTTTCCTCCTACTCCTCTTTATCATCATCCTCCTCTTCGTACCTCATTCCCATCTCCTCCTCCTCCTCCTCCTCCTCACCACTATCATCATCTGCATCACCACTGTCATTGCAAGCCTGCAGATTTCCTGTCCATACTGTATGTTTTAGGGGGAGAGAGCAGCAAGATTTCTAGCTCGTCCCAATACTAATGCAGAGTGATGGACACTAGGGACTTGTCTGGGATGATGACAAAGACAAGTCACTCAGAGCCTGAATCGAAGCCTCTGAACCAGCAGATGAAACAAGAGAAGAGATGCCTCTGCCTAGATGAAGTCCGTAGGCTCCCCTGTGTTTGTGTGAGACTTTGTCTGAAGGAGCGAAAGAGACAGGGCTCTTTTTGCTCCAATGTACTTGTTGATACACTAAAGCAATATTAAATATATTAAAGTAATTGAACGGTGCTGAAGCCTTTCAGTGTATAGAAGAATACTTTCATCTTTATGTGGGTAATTATTCCTGCTAGGCACAGGGCATCTGCAATCTATGGTGTCCTCTGAAAACATCTTTAAAAAGTGGTGTATGATTGCCCTATCAATAGGAGGTTCAGATGTGTAGCGGGGAATCACGGTCACGATGCCCAGCTACTCCCATTGTGCCCTATAAGCTGATGAATTACCTGCTAAATTGATATGGCTTTTCAGCTGCGTCAGAAAACCTCCGTAACCATGGCTGGCTCCATCATAGAGGTCCAGTCGAGAATTGGCTGTATAATGGCTGCATATAGCAGCCGGGCAAGAAAAAGAGAGATATCTAAAAAAGATCATCATGGTGTGCGTGTTGGTCAACTCAGTAAGGTTATAAGTAAAAGTTAATAGTCTGATAAGATAGATTTGGCACAGGAAACTGTCTTGTCTTAAGTCCTTGCTCCTTTGGTCCTAGTATCTACTCCACAGCACTATGGGTCGTAGCTTGAAAGGTGTCAGCTCAGATAATCTAGTTGGTTTTTGGCTTTGTTAGCTAGCTAACTAGCCAGCAGGCTAATTTAGCAAAGCAACTGTTGTCAATGCTAACATCATGCGACTACAAGCCACTAACTCTAGCTTCTACTAGATACGTTAGCTAGTGTATAAATGTTAACATTATGATGTTAACAACAGGACAGTGATAGTTAGCTAACCAGATACTATGGTTAGCTAGCTAACAAGCTGATATTATCTAAAAACAAAATCAGTCAGATGTATCAGTGGCGAAATGAGACGGCCAAGTCGTATGTTTGCAGCCAAACTATATGGCCGCCCGTGATGTGTAAACGTCACCTGAAATAAGGTGACCAGATTTTTGGAGCAAATCCGGGGTCGTGTGGTTCACGTGGGTTAGAATGACCCCAGGACGTCAGTAGGCAGGTCATTTCCATTTTTTTATTAACTTGAACTTGAACTTGAACATACAAATACTTTGCACAGTAGGCGTATTCTGGAATCTGACAGAAACGATACGCCCCCTTAGTAATTTATAGAAGAAATAAAGTAATACATGTCGTCTACTTTGCACGATTGCAGATTGCATTAAAATCATAATGTCCTACTACATTACCAACGTTATCCTGCAATACTAATCCCATCCAGATAGCCGGACAGGATCAATTTCCTGTGGTCCTGAGGTAAAAATGACAATCAGCAGATTGCCGTTCAGAGAGGGGGAAATCTGGGGACATTTCCGGGGACAGTGCCAGCTGGGGACAAAGCTCCAAATCCGGGGACTGCCCCCGGAAAACGGGGACATCTAGTCACCCTAACCTGAAAGCCCTTTAAATGAGGGAAAGGACTTAGAATAGGTAACTGGAGGGGGAATTTAAACTCGGGTATGGACAGGCAGCTTGGAAGCCATTGAAGAGCAAGAACGGAGAGAAAAGCCAGAGAATTAGATGAAGTAGCTCCAGATGTGTCTTTTTATATTTACTGCTGCCCTTTTCAAGTCATCTTAAAATCAAATTGCCAACAGAAGACTGCTGAAAGACAGGCATCACTTCTGAAGAACGTCACCGACCCTCCCACATGGGAGTGTCCTTCATGAGAATGGTCACTGAGCTCAAGGTGGATGCCAGGCTAGAGTCATTTGATAGACAAACATTAGCACACCTGGAGAAAGGAGATAACTGTCCCTTAGATGGAGCCCTGCCCAACCTGGGGGGTTGATAAAGACAGCCAAAAAATATATATCTTCATCTCCTAAAATAACAAGTACGCAAATATTTGGTGCTTTGCAGGTCAGGGTAAAACTGGCAGTATTCGTATTCAACAGCCATCTCTCTGTGCGTGTGGGCGTGCATGTGTATGTGTTTACAAGTGCATGTCAGGGGCTGTAAACAGCAGCACCTCTTAAAAGGTGCAAAGCTGGTAGTATGTGAAAGAATGTGTGTTATACCGTGGTGTGTGTGCAGACAAATTCACCTTTGAGTGGGTATAAATGTGAAATAAGGCCACAGAGAGTACGAGGGCTTTGTGTAATTTATTTACATGTTCAGCCAAAAGATCAAGAAATTACCCTCTCTTCTGGAACTCAGACAATGAGAGATCAATCCAATTAAACTTGATGATGAGAAAAGAGTGAATGAATTCATTATTATATACTTTTCTCATTTACTCTCTGACCTTGTGAACTGCGCAGGTGTTGCCCCGTTGTCTTCATATCCACCAATTTACTAACTTGTGCGCGCGCACACACACACACACACACACACACACGCACACACACCACACGCACACACTTTCTGGCCTTAATGTTTTTGTTTGTGATGGCAGTTATTGCTTTGCAAAGCACTTGTGACAAACCTGTTTTGATAAGCACACTTTAAAAATAGATTTGACTTGACTTGGCTCATTTACTTGGTCTGCCCAGTTCTATCAAGGACTCTGGGACCTTTGACAGGATTTCAAGTCAGCAATACACAATCATTTCAACTAAATGGCTTTATCTGCCCTGAAATGTCACTTGCCCTTCCATTTTCTGAGCTGAGACCCACCCTAGAAACATTGTCTTGCAATCAATACAAACAAACTAATTATGATGGAAATACATGTTTTGGTGCTTTCAGAAGGCATTCATGTCAGAGACTACGATTGCAAGATTGCATTCATGATTATCCATTCAGTCCAGATGAAGATAGTCTGAATATTTTGGTCTAATGGGCTGTTAACACTCAAAAGAGTTCATGTGGATGCCTGTTTACAAATCTATTGCATGTATTCTTTATAATTAGAGTATACTTTGCTATACTGTGCAGTTATGTCTTCCTCTTCTCTTACACTAAATGCTGGCCTGAAAAGTAATATGGATGAATATTTAATGGCGGCACTGGAGATCAAATGGTGTTTTTGCAGTGTGCTCTCCACTCCAAATTGCAGCAATAGATTTAAATATGCCATATCACCCACATATCAGATCACTTTAAACCCAGCATCTTACATTATTTCATTAGTTGGTTTGAACAGTCCTTTATCTAGTTGTCTGATCGGTTTAAAACTCTCAAGTTGAAAAAGGGCAAACCATGTCCTCTGACTCTATCCACGTTACTGCAATTTGTTTATAGAAGGTTGTTTCATTTGGAGTGGGGCTCAGTCAGTCCTATTGATAGACTACCGGAATGCAAGTAAAGATAATCACTGATAATGTCATTGCTTATTTATCTATTCTATTTCTGTGCAATGATCATGTGAACAATAATAGTATTGAAAATGTATTTGAAGAATAGAGAAATTCTACTGTCAGCATGCATTGTCACTCCACAGTGATAACTGTGGTATTGGCTCTATATCTGCGAAACCAAACTGACACACACACATATATATATATACTGTATATTAATGCCATTTGGCAGATGCATCTGTCCAAAGCGGCTTAGACTACCATGAGTGCATACATTTTAAGCATGGGTGGAAATGTTATTCCAGTGGCAATTGAACCGTTAATCCTGGCAGTGTTAGTGCCATGTGTTACCTGCTGAGCTACAGAACCACATATTGACTGTTATGTGTATTATGGAACCTTATAGATAGCCAAAGAGGTAACATTTTCACCCACAGGTCTTATCTCAAGCCTGCTCCACTGTAGTTAAAGCCACAGCCACAGTAGTTAACTTTCAATATTACATCAAGGATTTCCTTAGCCCAGCTTGCCGTCCACAGCAGTTGGGTCTTAGTGGTTAAGCCATTCGGGTCTCTGAAGGTTTTCTCTCTGCTTTCATCTTAAGAGAGGCGGAGCGTGCAGGGAGATAGAGGAGACGAGAGGGCTCGCTGTGAAGGAGGCTGAAACTGCAATATCTGTTATTGCTTTTCACCTAAGTCTGTAGCTTAGTGCTAGACTTGGAGTTGGAGAGAAGCCATTATTAGGAGGTCATTATGCAGTTGAGAGAATGCCTCCAAGGCATGTCAACAGCTTACCGTTTAGTGGTTGAGAAAAAAACTTCCAACCAAAACTCTCCTACACTGTAGTATCTGTGGGAGAGGAAGATAACCAAGTGACACAGAGAACCCACGGTAACCTGGGTGATGGATATCAGCTCAGTCATAAAATATCTGTGGAACTGTAGACTGTAAAGATGAAAAATACGACAGAAGGCACGGACCATCTGTGATGCCCTTCAGCTGATTTTGAGTTTGAAAACAGCACCTGAAAAAAAGGGAGGTTTAGGACTCCTTTTCACTGGTTCAGCACATATTATACCGCATGTGTGTATTGAAGTGTATCAAACCATTTTTGCTTTCAAAGAGAACAAAATCCATATTGTCTCACTGTACTGCCACTGAGCATCCCTGTAAATGGCATGTAAATGTCCTCTGTGTGCTCTTATTTCAGATAGACTCCACCTGGCACCTCCACTCCTTCAACAACCATGGCTCTCTTTGTATCTGGAGGGACTGTGTTCACCATCCTCCTCATTAGCAGGTAAGATGGGTGTCATGAGGAGAAATACAACCACTGGGATCTGCAGCCACAAAGCTATCTTAACAGGCAGGAAGCATAATCAAGTCATGTCAGGTTCAAATTTGTAACAACACTACAGCTTTGTGTGGTGAGCTGAGTGGGAGATAGAGAGATACTCGGCTGTATTGTTCTCTTGTGAGCCATCAATACTCAATAAAAACTCCCGTGCATCAGACCAGAAGCATTGGAATTCCATTGCCACCCCCATGACACTGCTGAGCAGCACCATTGAGGCCGTCTCCAGCAGCACATGTACCAGGCACTGCGTACAATTGGTGTAATAATCCCTGCAGAGGTCATGCTGAGAGAATGATTGGATGTTTTGGTGCACATTTGTCTGTTACCGTGAAGAGAAGCCTCCACTCTTCTCGTCAGTTTATTTTCAAACCACAGAATGCACTTTGCACATTTTAGATAAACCAAACCCTCCAGCTGCCACTGCATCCTGATATAACTGAATTAGCCGGATAACCTTCAGGATAACTTGACATAAGTCAGGCTTGTTCGGTTCCACGAAGCACGTTTGGCTAAATCACCATAGCAACACATCCATAAACTTGAACCTGCTCCTGGGGTTTTTGTGGGCCCCCCCCCCAAGGGCTGTGGGCCCCTAGAATTGTCATCACCTTTCACCCCTAAACTAGGCCATGCACATTGCCACATCGGTGACCCAGCAGCTTGATGGATAGGAGCTATGGCCTTGACAATACAGAAACTGCCAGGACCATCACCTAAGAGCAAATGAGTATCTTTACAGGTCACAAGTTACAGCAATGCAACCTCTTAAAGGGTGATGAAAGTCACACATTAATCTACCGGCAAAGCTTCACAGGGACATGAATGACATGTTTGAACTCTTTGTGGAAAGAGCTCTGAAGAGAGAGAGCGAGAGAGAGAGAGAGCGAGAGAGAGAGAGCGAGAGAGAGAGAGAGAGGGGGGTGTACCATAGCATTTTTTGTTGGCTCTTAGTCTCTGACTGGTTGGCCTCCCCTGATCTATGGCTTCACTGTAGCCTTTTTTGTGTTTATTTTGTGTATGCAGTTGTTAGTGCTAAGTGTGACGGAAATCTTCCCTCAAATTATAATAATTATCTAAAATAATTCCATTCAAATATAATACAGAGGTATGTTATGAGATCTTTCATTTTATCAATGTAAGATTCAAGTTATCACAGTATTTATCATATGGCCTAATTTGTTTTTGAGGATAAATAATGACAAAAACACCATCAGAAATTGGGTTGTAATTTGGCAGTAAAATTACTTGGATCCCTAAAAAGAAAAAAACTAGAGGTGCCATGAGCCATACTAAATTATGTCAAAATGCATGAAATTGCACAACCCCCAGACCCCCCACCTTAAATACTCCTAACACTTCTCAAATTAAACTGACGCCCTTGTCAGCAACAGTTACCATCAGAAGTGTTTTAGCTATCTGTGTAATGTTATACTGAGGATATTTTAGACCATTAGGGGGGTTTGTTTAACCTTAAAATCAAGTTTAAATTATCTCGAAAAATGCATTAAAATTAAGAATTTAGAAGAAAAAAAATTACGCTGGGGGAGCAGACCCCAGATCCCCCTAGAGACGTGGGTTCCCTCAATCTGGCCACTGACACCACTGGATATACAGAATGGCATGGATTTTCACTTTATAGATTGTATATAATATTTCCTCCTCACTCACCTTTATTTATTCAATATTGTTAATCTATCCATCTATCACACGCTGTATCTCAGACATCACTGATCAGATTTTGACACAATTTGGGGAAATAATGCATCTCACTACTGTGTTCTGGCATTTTCAACATTACACTGATCAGCTACATTTCCCTGACATTACTGTCTCATTTTGTCCCCTGGTTGGAATCCCTTATCTCAGACTCCATCTCTTATGCAGCCATTACATCAAACAACTAAGCTGTTGCTCACAGCCAAACTGCCATTCCATTGCTTCTGGGTGTGAATTTTTTTTACATTTAGTTGAATGATTCAGTATCCATGGGGAAACATTACGCAGAAGGACCTTGCTTGTCTAGGCCATATGTATTTGCAGCAGAGTGCCTGAGCTCCTCCAAGGTCCATTTCAAATTCCAACACTACACAGCTGGAGCCATGGATAAGGCTCTTATTACCATGATAATGGTTTGTAGTGTCATGTTAATTAATACTACACAGAGATCTTATTTTAAGATTTTGAGTTCTTGAAATCTCTGAGCCTGTTTAAAAGAAGATATAATAAGGAAGCACATGCTTGCCTTAAGAAGGGTGTTAGCAGATAGCTTATCCCAAAGGACAGGGATTCTAAAGATCATAGGGCCATTTCTTTTTATCTTCCTCTCCATTAGAAACTCTTGTTCAAGGTTAGAAGGCACTTGCAAATTGATTCTGTCACGCTTCTGGTTGTTCTCTGATATAACATGGCTCCACTTCCTGATGATCCCAGGATAATGTTTAAGAGTAAAACTAACAGACTTAAGGAAACGGATTACAAAATCTTATACAGACAGCAGAGAACACCCTATATTTGTAATACATTTGACCCCACCAGATCTCCAGTTCAAAACAGAGACTGGTACGCCTGTGGCAGTACCCCACTATTTGTAAATTCTGGTCATAAACCAAAGGACTAAATGCCATTTTACAAACTAGAATTGAAAAAACACCAGGGGCCTCACTTATCAAACAGTGCGTAGGATTCTTACTAAAAGTGTACGTACTCCCAAAAGCCGAAAATGGCGTAAGCAAAAAAATTATCAGACCTATCAAACCGTGCGTACGCACACATTTAGGAAATCTTACCTTGATAAGTCAGAAAAGTGCGCAGGTGGATCATTCTCATATCCCGCCCCCTACACGCCCAGATTCAACCATATATGGTCAATGCAAAGCACCACACTGTGCCACTCCGGTAGGAAATGTGTTCCAGTTCCGGAGTTTAACAAGGACTTAAACACGGGAAGGACACGAATGCATTGCAGTTGCCGCTAGCGCTCATCATGTGTAAGAACAGTTATATTAAAGTATTCTATTAAGCTTTAAGCCATGTCTCGACATTCGTGCTTTAAACGAGCCCATGAGAAGGACATTACACACACGAATATAAATGAGCCATGCTGATCAATGCTATGTGGAGGGTGAATCATGGCGACAAGCGAAAAGAAAAGCAAGAAACACAATTTCTCAGCACCTCGATTTCAGTCTCTGAGAAATTGTGTTTCTTGCCTATAAGTTATAGGCGAGGT